>PVHP010049604.1:0-12122 GCA_004024765.1 Zapus hudsonius
CACGGAACCTGACCGTGACCACCTGGGAAGAAGTTGGAGGAGGTAGGGAGAGCCTCCAAGGTCTGGGGGTGCAGGCTCGTCTCATGTCACCCTAGCTTTACCCTATGGCAGAGACCCCTTGTGAGAGACACTGTTCCCTCCCTTCGTAGTGTCCCTCAGCTTCATCAGCACCTGTCACTCAATCCCTGACTCTTGCACATGCCCACTGTCTACCAAAGGCACATGGTGACATTCACACAGCAGAACCACATGTTCTAGGACCTTCTCATCCATCTATTCATCAATCTCCATATAATTTATGTTTTTTCGTCTCCAAATCTTTTTTATCTGAGTTCTTGCTCAAAGGGTCATAGCTACAAAGCAATCTTTCAGAACACCCACAGTTTCAGTACACACTGACCTCAGCAGCTCAGTCACTTACCAGTAAGTGACCAGTGTTTACAAAGGTTGTATGAGCCTGGCTTGGTCCACCTGAGGATCTGAGACGTCACAGGATGTTAGTAACACAGATGCTTCCTCATTCTCGAGGACTCTGGTCTCCATTGTACTAATAGACCTGCTTCTGTGGCTTCTTGTATCCGTGGGTAGCCATGACATTGATATCCCTGAGACAACAGGAGTGTGCAATGATTAGTCTTGTATCTACATCTCTGTGTGTGTGTATTTGTGTGTGTTGTATGTCAGTGGATCAATTCCTGGATGCAAAATATATATGCATCACATGTTCTCTGTAATTTTGAAACTGATGGCCACATTGTCCACACTGAAACCAGACCCATATACATCTCTGCTGAAGATGCCTGAAAATCTGGATTTCCCTGTCCTTCCGTCTATGTGTGTGTGTCCATCACCCTCCCAGTGCTTTTTTCTTCATCTATTTGTCACTGGGACCCTCTGTCTCCTTCTTACAGCATCCACAGTCGTGGAGAATGGCTCATCTCTCCCCATTCCAGAGAGTCAGTCTCTGCGCCTGCTCTGTGTCGCTGACAGCAACCCCCCTGCCAGACTGAGCTGGTCCTGGGGAACCCTGAGTCTGTGTCCCTCGCAGTCATCCAACCCCGGACTGCTGGAATTGTCTCCAGTCCATCTCAAACTGGGAGGAGAGGTCACCTGTCAAGTTCAGAATGCTCTGGGCTCCCAACACCTAACCTTCAGCCTGTCCCTGCAAAGTGAGTGACCATTGTGTAGGGGCGGGCAAAACAAGAGGAGGAGGTCAGCACTTGTCCATTCTTCACACTCCTCATGCCACCCACACCTGTTCCCTTAGCTCACTGGAGAGCTTGGCTCCAGGTGTGCAAAGTGGTGAAGCCTGGAATTTTCCTGCTACCAAGAACCTCACTCTTTTTTTCCCTATAGCTAGTTAGCTGGGAGGGAGAAAGCCACTAGAGGGAGGGGGACACCTGAGGGTGCAGGTGAGATGAGGTACTTGTTTTACAGGCCAGGAGTGAGGTGAGGTTTAAATAACCACAAAGCATTCTTTGTATTCTTTGTGATTCAATAGTTCCAGAGATGGACACACTAGAATCCAGTGCCACTGAGGGCAAAGTAATGGGAAGAGGGGGTCAGAGCACTGGGTACTTTGGGTCTGGATACTGGTAAGTGCTGTAGAACAGGAACATTATCCTTGTTCACTGCCTTCCTGTTGTCCAGACATCTTGGTTGGGGGAATGAGATCTACCCTAGCTCCACCCTGGCAAATCTCTGTGTTGTAGAAGCTTCACTGAAGGTGGACCAGGGTGAAAAGACACTGTTAGGTGCAGAAGCAATGCTGTTTCATTTACCAATCCCTGGCTCACTGAAATCAGCACACAAGCCAATACCATGTGACCATTTTTGTTCTTTTTCTGAAAGCAAGACTTTTGCTAATCCCTGATTGATATCTGATTGATAGCTGACAATGGGCCTGCTCAAATCTCTCTCCTCATCGACCAGTGGGGTCAAGGTGTTTGCTCTGATACAACACTTCCCTGACTGCCTGGTGTTTGTCCAGAGTGGCACTTGCAGGGTCCCCTCCCTGCCAGATGAAGAACCTAGGACAAAGATTGCACATGCTGTTGATCCCAGGGCAGCTCAGTGAATGTCACTGAGAGGACATACCTTGTTTGTGTGTATGTCCATTCATATGTGTGCCCATGTGTGTAGATGCCAGTTTATTCCCTCAGGGATCATTCCTTGGGGACCATTCACCTTTTTTGAGAAAGGGTGTGTCTATCTCCTGGAGCTCAAAAAAACTTAACTGGCTGCCAATGGAGCCTCGGGCATTCTCCTGTCTATGCCTACCCAGGTTAACTTGGCCCTTTCCAATGAGTTCTGAGGATGGAACTCACATCACCATGCCTCACAAGACAAGCACTGTATTACTGGGTTTTCTCTTCATTCTCTGCCTTCCTCACTTATGCTATCCATTGTGCAACGCAGTCCTTGGGAACTTCCCTTCCTAACAGTGTCTCAGTTTATCCATGTCCTTATCAGCTCCCTTCCCAGTTTCCTTCCTTTTTACCTACACAGTCTTTCATCCTCATGACCACCGCCTTTCTCCCCCCACCTGCTCCCCCTCCAGCCCAGGTGTCTCTAAATTCAGTTCAGAAAGGTCAACATACATGCAGAGCTGGCCCTGCCCCTCCCCTGCTGAGTCCCCATGCCCCCTTAGCACCCAAGTCCAAGCTCCTCATCACATGCTGAGCTCCCAGCACCTTCACGGGAGACTCTCTGTGAAGGAGTGTGGAACAGGAAAGCTGCAGAGGTTTAGGGGTGTCAGCCTTGACAGAGGTTGGGATAAGGGGTAGAATGAAGACCTGGGGACAGAAGGCCATGTCTTCTCTTTCCATCTTCCTGTCTGGGTACAGATGAGAAGCAAGAAGACTCCTGGCCCCTGATCCTCACCATGATCAGGGGGTCCCTCATGGGAGCTGGCTTCCTCCTCACCTATGGCATCACTTGGATCTACTATACCAGGTGAGCAGCCTACTCATCTCCAGTGTGGGACCCCAATTTTCATCTGGGATTCAGCTGTCTTTATACAACCTGTTAAGGTCACCAACTCTGATATGAGAGTCTGTGAGTTCTTGTTTTTTTTAAGTGTTCTATTTATTGACTTATATTTGAGAGAGAGAGAGAGAGAGAGAGAGAGAGAGAGAGAGAGAGAGAGAGAGAGAGAATGGGTGTGACAGGGCCTCTAGCCACTGCAAATTCCAGATGCATGTGCCACCTTGTGCATCTGGCTTTATGTGGATACTGGGGAATTGAACTCAAGTTTTTCTGCTCTATAGGCAAGTGCCTAAACCACTGAGCAATCTCTCCAGCCCCTTTATTTTTTAATAAGTAGAAACGTGGTATGTACAATTCATGTGTTGGTACCACCGTTTCCCTCCTCCCTGCCCCCAGTCTGCTGAGGGCCCTCCTCATGGGGATTTCTGGAATGTTCCATGGAGTGGAGGGCTAGGAGTTGTGTGAGCAGCAGATATTTGGCAGGGTGGGGCGGGGAGCAATGCCTCTGGATAGTCCCCCCAATCATGGCTCTTACCATTTCCATCCCTTCATCTGCAAAGTTCCCTGAGCCATGGTGGGTGAATTATAAGTCTGCTTTAATGCTGAGTTCTTAGAGCAACTGGATTTCTGCTTTGGAATGTTTTGAGTGTCCTTGGTGTCTGTATCCACACCCTGGTGCAGGTTGTCAGACTCGCTCTGGAAGTAGAGCTCTTTAGAAGGAGCCTGTGAGTTCCAAAGGTGTGCAGGGGCCCAGTGGCCCAGGGCTAAGAGACCTCCCTGAGTCCCTTCCTTGTCGACTTGGGACTTAAATGTGGACACAGAGCTCAGGAAAAGATCCATGGAAATGTCACTGTTGGCTTCTCCCTGGGACCTTTCAACGGTCATTCCCACCCCAACCCTGCTGTCTCTGGTGCCGCAACCCAGTGCTCTGATGGAGAGAATGTCCTTTGATGATTTCTCCTCCTGTCACTCTAAGGTTCCTTCGTTGTTGCTTACTAACTATTTCTATTTATGCCCATAGATTAGTGTCACCATAAGCTTTGGTCCGAGAAACTTCCGATTGCAGTGGTCATCGGTGACTGTAGGGACTCACAACTGGTCACAGCACTGAGAAGAAGAGATTGTATTATGCACAGTCCTAAATTGGACCTCTGCCTCACCGCTCAAAGGCTTGGGGAACACTGAAGAAGCAGAGTGGAAGGAAGGTAGAGAAGAGGTTGGAACACTCTCTTCTGGAGGTAGACTGAAGGTTCACTCTTGAATTCACAGCGACTGTGTCCAAGATTGGGACTCTCAACACCTTGTTGTCAAGGGAAAAAGAGTTTTCAAGGAGGGGGGCTATGCATTGTTAATGGTTGTTGGGGAAGGAGAACCACTCTCTTCAGTGGTAAAGCCACTAGTAGGTTCTCCATGGACTAGCAAGTAAATGCAATGAAATTTATGGTGCACATACATATGGAAGAGAAGCCTTGAAATTAGAAGGGGAATTAGTCAGGGAGAGAAGGATGTTTAGCAGTTGTGGGAAGGGTTCATGTGAGTGTGATTGGAGGTATTATGACAGAAATTATATATATATATATATATATATATATATATATATATATATATATATATATATATATATGTGTGTGTGTGTGTGTGTGTGTGTGTATGTCATAATGACTCCCATTATGACAAATATTTGATATTCGCTAATAAAATATTTTTATAAGTTCATGGGTTCGACTTGGGAAATGCCTCGCTTGTTACAGTGCTTGATTTCAAGGATGATGGCCTGAGATCAAATTCTAGTATCCACATCAATACCAGGAATGGCCCTGTGTGCCTATAATCCCAGTTGTGAGGAGGGGGAGACAACAGGTTTCTTGGGGCTCACTCAGCAGACATTTTTAGCTGACTTGGTGAATTTTAAACCTGGTGTGTAGCTTGAATATGAAATGTCCACCATAGCCTCACTTGTGATTAAGCCTCATACATAAATCTCCGGGTGGTGGTAATATTGGAGTTGGAGGTTTGCCAGTGGAGGTGTGTTGCTTGCTGGTAGGGGGGATTTGGGGTGTTATAGCTTAGCTCCCACTTGCCAGAGCTTGGGCTCACTCTCTTGCTGCTCCCTCCCAGCTTCTATGGCAAAAAGTGATATCCAGCATCTGCTCTTGTCTGCTTTTCTCACTCTGCTGAAATTTCCCTTCAAAACTGTAAGCCTGATGGAAACATTGTCCTTCCTTAAGCTGCTACTTACTGATCAGATGTTCTATCCCAGCAATGAGAAGGTTAATGCAACATGTGTCATTTCTGAGGCATCCAGGTGGATGGCCTACCTCAGGGTAACACGTGACTATTGTTAGTGGCATGTACATGCCCAAGTACACGTGTGTGCCTAACACATATGAACATGCATCCATACACAACTTCTCTAGGTAACCCTGTAATTTTTAAACCCAGGAAGTGACTCCTAATTATATTCCAGATGTGTATCCCTCACACAATAAATCATTATTTTAAAAATATTTTATTTGCAAGCAGAGAGAGATAGGAGAGAGAGAGATTGTGTGTGTGAGAGAGAAAGAATGAGAATTAGTGCACCGGGGCCTCCAGCTGCTACAAATGAACTCCAGATGCATGCACCACTTTGCGCATCTGGCTTTACCTAGGCATTAGGGAATCCAACCCGGGTCGTTAGGCTTTGTAGGCAAGCGCCTTAAGCCCTGAGCCATCTCTCCAGCCCATGAATCTGTATTTTATCTCCCCTGTGTTGAATGAAGCACAGACGACCTAGTTTCTTGGGATCCACCAATGGGAATAAGGGTTTGCATCATTTGGGGACCAGAGAACAAGCCCTGACAGTGGCTGATGCTAAATAATCCAACTCCTGCTGGTATCCTGGATCTCCTCCAGTCACCTGTTCCCCAGCCTAATCTAACTAGGCAGCTGCAGTGGCTACCTGAGCACACAGGTGTTTCCTTCCTCCACTGCCAAGCTCACACACACACACACACACACACACACACACACACACACCTGTCAGTGGCGCACACTTCCCACTGAGATGATGTGAGAGAAAAAATGATAGCCCATGGGAACTTGCATCTCTGATCTGTCCCTTTTCTGGAAGTATTCCTCAGAGACCTTCAGAGAAGAAGACATGATAGGACAGGAAATATGGGTACATAGAACTGTACATATACATATGTGTATATGCGTGTACACTGTAGCTTTTAAATGCCCATATATCGGAAACCACGCCCCCAGTCATACATAAGTGTTCTTGGAAAGTGGGGCATTACCTCTGAGAAGCCCAAGAGGCAACGAGGATTAGTGGTGGCCATGCACATGGAGGCCATGATGGCAGGCACTAGAGGCTTTATAAGAAGAGGAACCAAGACCCAAGATGCAGCGCTTGCTTTGTCCCCTGTGTGATGCTTCCACCCCTTGACGCTGCAGCCAGAAGACCATCACCAGACACCAGGCAGATGCTGAGCCATGAGTCCGACTTCTCCCTACAAATTGTGGTGTGGGCTATAGGGCTACTTATCGTGTTGGGTTCTCTATCTCTGTGCTTCTCAGTCTGTATATCTCTGTTGTCTTTCTGTCTCCTGGTATCTATATTTCTGTCTCCCTCTATCTCTTTCTGTTTCTATATCTCTGTCTCTACTTATATCTGTTTCTTTCTCTCTCTATCTCTTTCTTTCTTTTGTTCACTCTTTCTTTCTACCTGTCTTTCTGACCGCATCTCTCTTTCTCTCCCTCAAACATGCTCACCCAGGCCAACATACACACACACTGTTGTTGGGCATCGTGAGTAAAGAGATGGCTCTTACTTTACATGTACTGGGAAGAACGGGCTCCTGTGAACAGGGAAACGGCCCCAAATTCATGTCAAAAATCACAGAGGCAGGCTAGAGAGATGGCTCAGTGGTTAAAGTGCTTGCCTGCAATGTCTGACAACCAGGTTTGATTCCCCAATACGCACCATAGAGCCCGATGCACAGAGTGGGACATGCATCTAGACCTTCTTTGCAGTGGCTAAAGGACCTATTGTGCCCATTTTCATTCTCTCTTCTCTCTTCTTTCTGTCTCTCCCCCTGTTTGCAAGTAAATAAATAAACGTTATTTTTAAAAGAAAGAATCACAGAGATCCAGTGGACAATGTCTTGGTGAGAGAGTGCTGACATTCCCCATGATCCTCTGTGTGACATTACAGCTTTTCCTCAGGGTGAGGCATTCTGGAAAACACAGCTGCAGGCTGGCTAAGGTGAAGGTGTCCAAAGGGTCCCCAGGTGGATTCTCAGAAGGCTTGGTTGGGAAGATGCTTGTCTAGCATGCACCAGGCTCTTGGTTCCATCTCCAGCATTGCATGAACTGTTCATGCTTTAATCCCAGCACTCAGGAGGTAGAGTTAAGAGAATCCAAACTCCCAGGCCATTCGCAGTTAGTGAGTTTGAATGTAGTCTGGGATTCAGAAGACCCTGTCTCAGATGCATGAAAAAGGATTAGTTGATGTTTATTCTGGTTTAAAGAAGCAAGAGTACTTTTGGGGAAGCTGCACGTTGAGATTTTCTCTGGGCACTTTTAGGCAGCCACACTGAGATGGTGGCCACAACTGAGGTCAGATGGGTGGCACCTCCACACAGATCTCTCTCTCTCTCTCTCTCTCTCTCTCTCTCTCTCTCTCTATCTCTATCTCTCTCTTCATTAAAGTGCCCTGAAGCTCATCACTCATGTCACAGCTGAAGGGTCTCAGCAAAGATGGAGCTTCCAGCATCCATGGCAACTGAGCCTTCAGGTCTCAGACCCTCTCATGGCACTGCAGGATCAACCCACACTCAAGAACCAGGGGAGATCTGTGAAAACGGTTCCACGGGTAAAGTGCTTGTGCAGAGATGAGGATCTGAGTGTGGAACCAAGCACTTACATAAAAGCTGAGCAATGCCAGGCATGCCTGTAAGCCCAGCACTAGGGAGGTGGACACATGAGAAGTCCTGGGGCTCACTGGCAAGCTAGTCTAGCTGGATCTGTGAGCTAAAGGTTCCATAAGAGACCCTGTCCAAAAAAAAATTAAAGGTAGTGGGCTGTGAATTTTGCTCAGTGGTTAGAGGTGCATGCTTACAAAGCCTGAGGCTAGGGTTCAATTCCCTAGTACCCAGTAAAGCTGGAGACACAAAGTGGTTAATGCATAAGGAGTTTGTATACAGCTCTTGGCCCAAGCATACTTTCATGACATCTCTGCCAATATCACTCTTTATCACTCACTCAATAAATAAAAATATTAAGAAACTAAATCTGGGTGTGGTGGTACACACCTTTAGTCCTAACACTTGAGTGGCAGAGGAAGGAGGATCGCCATGAGTTTGAGGCCATCCTGAGACTACATAGTGAATTCCAGGTCAGCCTGGAATACAGTGAGACCCTACCTAAAAAAATAAATAAAAATATTAAAAACTACGATAGGAAGCAACTGAGGAAGATGGCGAGTATCTACTGTTGGCCTCCATATGTCTTACAGAGACATGTGCAAGCACACACACTCATGAAGACTCACCAACAAAAGGACAAGAAGAGACGATGAGGATGACAACTCACTGCCTTCATAAGAGGAGGCAAGTGCCCTGTTTGTACAGGAATGCTTGGGACTGTCTTGAAGTCTACTTGTATGGCAGCTCGCTCACCTTTCCAGTCACCAGGTGCCCTGTCTAAGGGATGGGAAAAGGATTACCTTTCACTCAGAAGGTTGGAAGGACCAATAAGAACATGTATGTCGAGAGCAGCATGGCACCTCCACCTTCCCAGTCTTGGGAAGCATTATCCTTAGGATGTCCCTGAGAGTGGACAGAAGGACAAGGAGGATGCACCAAGTCTGCACATCTCCCAGGGCCTGTGTCACTATTAGATGAGGGCCCTGCTCATCATGTCACCCATAATGACCTTCTGATTGCAGACACAGGACCTCTGGTCACCCTGACCAGGTTCTTTCACAGTGCTGCAGACACCTCCAAGTTCATATCTCAACCTGTGCCAGCACCTTGGGACAGCAGCTCTGCTCCTCAGGCTTTGTTTAGGGATCTCCTATGCCAGGCTTTCCAGGGCAGAGACATGCAGGCTGTGTCCTAGGTCTTGCATATTGGGGCTGATCCCATATGAAGCACAGAACTTGTATGTGGCTGGGAATCTTCAGGGTAATGCAAGAGAGAGAAAGATGGGGGAGGGGGAGAACGTGGGTCAAGTACCTCTTGAAATTCACATCCTTCACAACTATTCCCCTGAGATCTCACATCTACCCCTGCCAAGTACACTCTGTCCATTTCAAGTCTGAGTCTCTCTAGCCAGCCACAGTATAGAATTGTCAGGTGACCAGAGAGTCTCTCATCCAGATGTGGCTATGAATTGAATGCGGTGTGAAGCACAGCAGCTGGGAATCACTAGCTTCCCCAGTCAGATTGAATTGTTGAAGCACGACATCATCAACAGAGTGACTCCCAAGCATCATAAATGTGGTACTTATAGATATGGAGGTGAGGACGGCCAAAGCAAGGAGCTGGCAGACCTAATGTCTGCTGAAAGCACGCTCTCTCACAGATGTGGTAGAACAGACAAACAACCTCTCTAGTCTCTCTAGGACCATGGCTACTAATGTCACTGACAAGGATCCCACCCCATGGCCGAGAACCCTTCCCAAGGGCCCACTTCCCACTAGAATCACTGTGGGGATGAGGATTTTTAACCTGAGAATTTTGCAGGGATTGGAACACTAAGACCTTTGTAATACATCTTTTGAAACTCCGTGTACTGAAAATTGGGGAAGTGGACATGAGGGCCTTCCACTTCTCTAGATTTGTGTGTCACAAGATCCCTTTTTTTGTGTGCAGATTCTCAGCATCTTCCCCAGGCCTCTTCTACCCAACATTTATCATTTGTTAAAAAATTAAAGACCACAGAAAATAGATTGGTGATGGCCCCGCCCTTCTGGCCATGGCAATGCTTCAGCTCCTCTACTGTTTTGGGCAAGAACAGGGCAAAAGGAGTTCCCAGCTGAGCAAACCAGAAGGGGTGGTGATGCATGGGCTGAGCAGGGTGTCACAACACTGCAAACAGTGGCAGGAAGGTGTGCCAAACTCTGGCAAGGGGAAGCTGGCTTATAACCCCATTAGCCTGCCCCCAACAACACAGCTTCATCAAGGTTGTAAAACCCAAACTGCCATCAGCTGAGGATCAATCTATCAGAACACATTCATTTGTTTGTGGGGGACACCTGGACCAAACCATAACAGTCCACCCCTGGCCCCCACAAACTAATAATCATACATGATGTAAATACAATGCATTCAGCTCAACTCTTAAGTCCCTACAGCTTTCAACTGATCCATAATACCAAAAATAAACCCGTAATGGCACAGAACATTCACAATGCAAAACATGAGGCACAGCAAAAAAGATTGACCAATACAAGATTTAAAACAAACAGGGCACCATCAATCTCTAACTCCAAGTTCAATGATTCTAACCAATAACATAAGTCTCTTGGAGATTCAATTCCGCCCCTCCAGCTCGGCTACTCACAGTCCAGGAAAACATCTTCCAGTGCTGGCAGCTCGCCTTGGCACCCATCCATAGTCCTGGAATGCTTTGGGTCTCCATTGCAACCCACAGTTCATCCTGATGGCTCCTTCGGGCTCCATGCAGGCAACCTTGCACACCTGCTTCACACGCCAATGGCCATTTTTCAAAAACAAAACTGTGTTGCAAATCCAATGACCCTCTCTTTCTAACCAATCTCCATTCCACAGAACCAGGTGGGCTACCAACTTGTTAATCCAGGGGGCATCACAGCATACAGGCCCCTTATTTCAAAGAGTCCACATTCTTCCTGTTGTTCCAATGCAGACCAGCTGGCCCAATCTCAACAGTTGTATTCTCTCAAACAATTGCAGGTGAATGGGCAGCAGTTTCGACCCAAAGATCTTTCTTTCTTTGCCATCTCCATCTGCTCACACCAGTCCATCTTTACGTAAAACAACCCTGCACAGGTTACCAGGACACAGGCAGGCAGAATGCAGCAAGACTCTCAAGCAAACTGCTTCTGGCACAGTCCTGACAAAGTTCTTTCTCACCCTCGTAAGCCAAACCTCACAGTCCATAGTTCTCATTACATTCAGGTCTTTCAACTCTGACCAGAATGATCCATGAAGCTGTACTCACAACACTGCAAGGCATCTCTTAGGCCGAGATTTCAAATCCTTCCACATTCCTCCTGTAGATCACTTCCAGAAGAACAAAGCCACAAGATCAGGGTTCTAGCAGCAACAGATGACCCCACATCCTGGTACCAAAACTGTTGGGGTCAGCTTCTTAGTTGCTGCACAGAAAGACTCGAGGGGAGACTCCATCCTGGCAGGGAAAATGATGGCATGAGCAGAGGGCTGGACATCACCTCTGCCACAGCACTGCAAACAGCAGCAGGAAGGTGTGCCAAATACTGGCAAGGGGAACCTGGTTTATAACCCCATAAGCCCGCCCCTGACAACACAGCTTCATCGAGGTTGTAAAACCCAAACTGCCATCAGCTGAGGATCGATCTATGAGAACACATTCATTTGTTTTTGGGGACACCTGAATCAAACCATAACACCATCCTACCATTCCAGGTCTCACAGTTAAACACAGTCTTCTTGTTGCTTTCAAGTGGGTTTTTCTTCTTCTACAAATTCTAGATCATCACTGGAGTGGACAAGCCTAGACTAGTTCCTTGCTCATTTTCTTCTGTGTAAATGGATTTCTGACAGGAAGACCCTAAACCAAGAAGTTGTCCTGTGGTGGGAGAGGGCAGTTAGAGAGTGTATCTGGAGATATATCTACCCTGGTTTGCTGAAGTTGTGGCTCAGTGGTGGAACACCTGCCTAAAATCCAACTATCCAAGGAGATTAGGAGAATGGCCACAAGTGGTAGAGCTCCTGCCTAGAATCCACAGTGAGGGGCAAAGGCTTGGCTCACAGGTAAAACACCCTCCTAAAATCCACAGTGAAGGACTACCGGAGTGGCTCAGGGAAAGAGCATGGACATAGCACAAGGTTCTGACTTCCATCTTCAGCATGACAGACATTGATCCTGGCACAAGAAACAAAATTTTACCCTTTTCCAAA
>PVHP010049605.1:0-12109 GCA_004024765.1 Zapus hudsonius
TTTAATGTTGTGAGCTTAGGGGTCTTTGTGTCGAAAATTGTTGGTTTCTGACACCCTGGCTTATCCTGTGTTGATTGAATGGCTGTGGCTGTGGGTCTCTTGTTCGTCCCGTCATTCTCTGGGGGATTCCATATGGATCCTCCACGATATGGCTGTGGTGGCTCATCTCTTGCCAGGATCTCAGCTATCTGCCTGCTGTCGGATGGTAGGATTAGATGGGCCACAGCTCTCTCGCTGCATCCTGAAAAATACAAACACAATCTCCATCGGAGAGTGAGATCACTCTAGGTTAACAAATATGCACAATTCTGGATTACCAAGATTCTATTTTAAGTGACCTCCCCGTCTTTCGCTCCCATAGTGCATCATTCCTTGTGAGCCCAAGAGTATGGCATCCAGTGCATTTCGCCCTGAATCCCCATTTCCAGTCAAGGGTTGCTCCTCCCTAAGTGGAATATTTGGCCGAATTTAAAAGCTGTTGATTGTCTCCCCCAGGCCCAGGTTTCTCCATTGCAGGAATGCTCCTTTCTTGGTTCCCTGTTCTTTCCCAGTAGGAGGTATGGTTAGCCTATTCATGGCCACAGACTGTTTCATGCCAGTGGTCTCTGTTTACTCCAGCTGTCCTTGATCAGCTTCCCTTGGCAGCTTGTGCAGTGCCTTCCAGCAATACACTAATTACCACCTGGGGGCTGGTGACCATTCCAGACCTTGAAGGGTCTCAATGCTGATCCATGGCATTCTGTGGTTTCTTCAGCAACAGAGTGTTGCCTCAGGCCTGGGGAGGGCATTCAAGGGCTTTGACAGAATTCTGTCTTGTTTTTGGAACCTCATGGGTCACTTACATCAACAGCTCAGTGAGGGAAGGAACCAGTGACTGGGACCAGGGGTTGTCAGACTGCTTAATTGTTCACGGACTTAGACATTCTCCCCTACTACTCATGGCCCCTCTTACCTGTAGATGCCCACTACTTTTTAGGTTACAGTATTTTCCTGAGAATTTTATATTTCTGAACCTAATGTGGTTTAGCCTCATGCTTGAGCCATTCCCCTCCTCCCTTCCCTTACCCCTCATTCAAAACCTCTCAGTTCTTTCTACTAGTCTGCATAAAGAAAACGGTTATCCTGGTTAAGGACCGCATATGAGGGAGAGTGTGCAGCGTTTGATTCTCTCTTCTTTTGAGTGTTCACTTAGTAAGAGGTGCTCAAAGTCACACCATTTTTTCCTAATTTCTTTATGTCATTTTTCCTTTCAGCTGAGTAGAATTCCATCCTGTAAATATACCATAGTTTCGCTGTCCATTCCTCCATGGATGGGCATTTGGGTTGATTCCAATTCTTGGCTATTATGAATTGAGCTGCTATAAATATAGATGTACAAAATTTTCTGCATCGAGATGTGGCATCTTGTGGGTAGATGCCTAATAGTGGGATAGCTGGGTCCTCCATTCTGTCTAGTGGTCTCCACACAGCTTTCCATAATGATTGAACAAGTTTGCAATCCCACCAGCAATGAATGAGGGTTCCTTTTTCCCACATCCTTGCCAGCAAGGATTGTTGTTGGTTTTCTTTATGATTGCCAAATGACAGGGGTAAGATGGTATCTCATTGTGGTTTAGATTTGCATTTCCCTGATGCTTAAGGATGCTGAGCACTTTCTTAGATGACTCAAGGCCATTTGTGTTTCCTCCTCCGTGAATTCTCTGTTGAGATAAGTACCCCATTTTGTGAGGGGCATTTTGTGTTTTTATTATTAAGTTTTTTTGAGTTCTCTGTAGGTTCTGGAAATTAGGCCTCTGTCTGAGTTGTAGCTGGCGAAAATCATTTCCCAATTTGATGGGGCTCTATTGGCTCTGAGTATGGTTTGTTTGTCTGTACAGAAGCTTTTGCGCCTGATCAGGTCCCATTGGTTAAGTGTTTGTTGTATTTCCTGGGCTGCTGGAGATTTGCTCAGGAAATTTTTTCCCACTCCTATTTCATGCAGAGTTCCTCCTATTTTTTCTTCCAGGGTGTTCAGGGTTACCGGATTTATATTAAGGTCTCTGATCCATTTGGAGTTGATTTTTGTGCATGCTGAAAGGAGTGGGTCTATTTTCATTTTTTTACATGTGTTTATCCAATTCCTTCAGCACCTTTTGTTGAAGATGCTATCTTTGGCCCAGTGTACATTGTTGGCCCCCTTGTCAAAGACCAAATAACTGAAGTTACTTCCAATTAAAGTTGGTTCTTCAATCCTGTTCCATTGATCCATCTTTCTGTTTTTCTGCCATTACCATGCTGTTTTCGTTACTGTGGCTTTGTAGTATGTTTTGACGTCAGGCATGGTGATACCTCCTGAGTAGGATTTTTTACTTAGAATAGTTTTGGCTATCTGAGGTCATTTGCCCTTCCAAATAAATTTAGAGATTATTTTTTCTATGTCTGTGAAGAAAGAGGTTGGGATTTTTATTGGCATGGCTTTGAATCTGTAAATCGCTTTTGACAGGATTGCCATTTTTACTATATTGATTCTCACTAACCATGAGCATGTAATGTCTTTCCATCTTCTCACGTCCTCCTCTATTTCTTTCTTGAGTGTTTCAATATTTTCCTTATATAAGTCCTTTACAACCTTGGTTAGTGATATTCCAAGGTATTTGATTTTCTTTGAGGCTATAGAAAATGGGACAGTCTCTCTGATGTCTTTTTCTGTGCTTGTCTTCTGAATATAGGAAAGCTACTGATTTTTGTGTGTTAATTTAGTATCCTGCCACATTGCTGAGGCATTAATCATCTTCAAGAGGTTGCTGATACTATTCTTTGGGTCTGATATATAAAGGATCATGTCATCTGCAAAGAGGGATAGTTTAATTTCTTCCTTTCCGATTTGTATCCCTTTTATGCCCTTCTCCTGTCTTATTGCTTGGGCTAGAACTTTAAGCACTATGTTAAAGAGCATTGGTGAGAGTGGACACCCTGTCTTGCCCCTGAATTGAGTGGAAACTCCTTGAGTCGTTCCCCATTGAGAGCGATTTGTGCTTTAGGAGTTTTGTAAGTTGTCTTTATTAAGTTAAGGTATAGGCCATCTGTGCCTATTCTTTCCAGAGCTTTGAACATGAAGTGGTGTTGAATTTTGTTAAAGGCCTTCTCTGCATCTATTGAGATAACCATGTTGTTTTTGTGGTGGAGCTGATTAATGTGGTGTATTACATTTGTCAACTTGTATATGTTGAACCATCCCTGCATTTCTGGGATAAAGCCAACTTGGTCAGGGCGGATAATATTTTTGATGTAGCGTTGTATCCAGTTTGCTAGGACTTTGTTCAGGATTTTTGCATCTAAGCTCATCAGAGATATGGGTCTGTAGTTCTCTTTTTTTGTTGCATCCTTGCCTGGTTTGAGGATTAGGGAAATGGTAGCTTCATAGAAGGTGTTTGGAAGCCTTCCCTCTTTTTCTATGCTTCTAACAAGCTTCAGAAAGAGTGGTTTCAGCTCTATGATGAAGTCTTGGTAGAATTCAGCTGAAAAACCATCTGGTCCTTGGCTTTTCCTTTTGGGAAGGTTTTTGATTACATCTTTGATCTCTGTGGATGTGATAGGTTTATTTAGTGATTTTTATCTACTCTGGGTTAAGCTTTGGTATTTGGTAGATGTCCAAAAATTTATCCATTTCTTCCAGGTTCTCTAATTTTGTGGATTAGAGGTTTTGGAAGTATGACCTGATGATGCTTCCAATGTCTTCGGGATCTGTTTCTGATATCCTCCTTTTCCTTTCTGATTTTGTTGATTTGGGTTTTCTCAGTTCATCTTTTGATTAGATTGGCCAGGAGTTTTCAATCTTACTAACTTTCAAAGAACCAACTCTTTGATTTATTTATTTATTTTTAATCGTTTTCTTGATTTCCAATTCATTAATCTCAGCTCTGATTTTAATTATTTCCTTTTTTCTTGAGCTCCTCAGGTTAGCTTTTTCCATCTTTTCCAATGATCTTAGGTGGGTGGTTAGATGATTGATTTGAGACCGCTCTGTCTTTGATATGAAGGCATTTAGCACAGTTAACTTCCCTCTTAGGAATGCCTTCAATGTGTCCCACAAGTTCTGATAAGATGTGTTTTCATCCTCATTTACTACTAGGAAATTTTGAATTTCCTGTTTTATTTCTTGGATGAACCAATCATTTTTTAGGAGTGAATTGTTCAGGCGCCAGTACTTTGTGCATTTTCTAGATCCTGTTCCATTGTTAATTTCTACCTTTAATGCGTTATGGTCTGATATTTTGCAAGGAACTACGTCAATCTTCCTGAATTTGTTTAGGATGATTTTGGCTTAGTACATGATCAGTCTTTGAAAAAGTCCCATGCCCTGCTGGGACGAATGTATATTCTTTGTCTTTGTGGTTGAATGTTCTGTAAATATCTGTTATCCCCAGCTGGTCAATGGTCAAATTGAGCTCTGTTATGTTCCTGCTGATCTTCTGTTTGCTTGATCTGTCTTGGGATGATAGAGGTGTATTAAAGTCTCCTACTATGATGGAGTTAGAGTCTATTTCTGCTTTTTTTAAAATTATAGCCACACACACTTGCTTTTTACTTCCACATGCCTGATAAACTGTTTTCCATCCTTTTCCTCTAAGAAGATTGCTATCTTTAGCGGTAAGGTGCCTTTCCTGAAGGCAGCAGATGGAAGGGTCCATTTTTCTGATACACCCTGCAAGTCTGTGTCTTTTTATGTGGGAATTAAGTCCATTTATATTCAGAGATATAACTGTGAGGTTTGCTCTAAGCCCTGCCATGTTCACGGGCTAATGGTGGTTGGTGTCTGTGCTGCTGTTATTAGCACACTGACTGTGATTTTTGTGCCTGATCTCTGGTACTCTTCTGAGGTAGATTTCTTATTTCTTCTGTGTGGGATATGTCCTCTAGAATCTTCTGAAATTTTGGCTTTGTGTTCAAATAGTCATAGAGCTGGTTTACTTAATGGAACACTTTCAATTCTCCATCTACTATGAGGGATAGCTTTCCTGGGTACAGTAGTCTAGGTTGAAAGCCATATTTCTTTAGGCCCTGAAAAGCATTATTCCAAGCCCTTTTAGCTTTCATCTCTCCTGCTCATTATGACTCTCTCCTTTCAGAGACTTCAGTCAAATACATTCTTGTCTTTATAATAGAAACTAAAATGGTACAGCATAATTTTAGCATTTTTTAACCAGAAACTAATCCATGTTAATTATAATTTTAGATATTCACTATTGTTCTAAAACAAATGTATTTATAGAAGTTCTTACTATACTAATACCCACTTGCTGAGGAATTGAGTTGAGTAGAGTAGAATGGTACAGTGCCCAGTTGTGAGTCAAAGCCCTGAAATTACAGAAAATAATCCTTTGAGTTTTATCCACATGTGAGTAAATTGCTTCTAAGGTTAATGTCGCAGCCAGCCACACGCAGCTGGGATGAATCTTCAAACCAGGCATAATTTATGGGAGGAAACGATTTATTCAAGCTATAGATCCAGGGGAAGTCCCATAAAAGTGAAAGAGGCTGGTCCTCTTTCACAGGTCCAAGCAAAGAGAGAAACCTATCACCAACACCACATACAGAACAGCAAACAGGCAGGAGGGGCCAAGGAGAAAATTTCTTCCCGTTTATTAGCCTTAGGGTGGGGCCTTGCAACCCTACCCCAGACATAATGGCTTCCTGAGTCTTTGGAATTTACTTCCTGCACTTCCCATACAGGAAAGGATGTTTACTTCTAGCTTCTTTGAGCTTCTTTATATCCTGCCCCCTACTGAGAGGCTGCCTTCCTGTAAACATCCTCAGAGACCCACCCAGGATTACTTGAAAGGTCAAGTTGACATCAAAAGTTAACCATCTCAGTTAAATATGATTTTTTTCTGAACTTCCACATAGTTGAGATGCAGTCTTTTAGAGGATGTTATATATGTGGTCCATGTCTTTTTAAGATTTTCCCCGTTATTTAATTAAAATTCCTTTTGCAAGTAGCACCTATAAAATCATTCAATAAAAATTTATTTAGCAGTCTGTTATGTTCCTGACAATTGATTAAGTACCAGGGTTAATACAGAGAGTAATGAAAGAGAATCCTGCTTTCAATCCAAAGAGCCAGATACACATATAAAGAAATTGTTTCAATATTTATGGTTAGTAGGTTTAATGATAATATATATTGAGAGTTGTTTGAATATTTAGCTGCTGTAAGAAGTGGGAATTCCTTAAATCTTTTGTATTATGATGATGTATAGAGAAGTTAATTTGGCAATTATTTAGGGACCCAGAGAAAACTGGGCATTTGTTCTTGAACTGGAATGAAAAAGAAAGAAGGCAATTTTCACACTATTAATGATTCATAAGCATGAGCGATCTTTCCATCTTCTAGTAGCTTCCTCGGTTTCTTCAGTTTAAAGTCTTCATAGAGGTCACTCATGTCCTTAGTTTTCAGCAAGTTTATTAGGAATATATATAAAGGTTACTGATTTTTATGTTAATTTCATATCTTGCCACATTGTTGACATTGTTGAAAGTGCTTATCGTCTCTGAGAATTTTTTTGTGGAGTCTTATGAACAGAATCATATCATCTACAAATAAAGATTTATGGACATCTCATTTTCCTATATGTATCCCTTTGTTTCCTTCTATGTCTTACTTTTTTTGTCAGTAATTCAAGCACTGTCTTGAACAAGAGAGGAGGAATAGGACACCTAGTCTTATACTGATTTTAGTGGAAATACTTAGAGGTTTACCTCATTTAGTATATTTTTTGGCAATAGACTTTGGTATATAGTATATATGCTGAGATATCTAGTGTCCTGGGTTTTTATGCTTTGTTAAAAGCCCTTTCTGCATCTAGTGAGATATGATTTCTGTTTTTTCAAAAATTTATGTGATATATTATATTTTTTGATTTTTTTTTTATATAATGAACTATCCCCTACATGTCTGGACTGAAGCCAGCATGATCATAGTGAATGATCTTTTTGATGTGTTTTGAATTTGGTTAACTGGTCTTTATTGAGAAAGTGTGCATGTATGGGACTTATCTATAAATTCTCTTCATTTGTTGTTTTGTTACCTGGTTTTTGTATGTTTAAATTGTTTACCTCATAGTGATTTAATTTTGGTAGTTTATATGTGTCTAGATGTTTCAATTTAGTGGTTATAAGTATTTTAGGTATGTCCTTATGATTTTCTGAATTTAATAGATAACTGTTATATGGTCTTTGTTTTTGTTTCTAAGTTTATTAATAATGCTCTTCTCTTTTCATTGATTAGTTTAGCTAAAGTTTTGTTTATCTTTTCAAAGAATCAATTGTTTCATTGATTGTATTTTTTTAAATTCTATTTCATTAATTTTCACTCTGATCTGAATTATTTCTTTGCATCTAGCAAGTTTTGGTTTTGCTTATTCTTACTTTCTCAGGGCCCTAACACCTTGATATATGTTCTGTACATAAACTGTGTTATTTTAAGTATGTAAGAAACCTATATTATATCAGCACCATCAATATTTATTTGAGATCTTTCATTTTTTATGTATACACTTGTATGTATATTTCATTTTATTACATTACATTACCTACATCTCAGGACTTTCCTCCTGTTTGTGAAGTTCCATATTTTATTTTGCTATTAGAGCTAGAGATACTATCCAGTTATTTCTGAAAGTTTGTTATCCAACTTTCTCTAGTTATTACTTGGTAATTCTTTGTAGTAGACTGTTCCATAGTATATGTCACCTTGACAGGACCTAGAGCCACCTGTGAAGGGTTATCTAGGTTAGGTTGAAAAGGGAAGACCTTCTTTGACTATGGGTGGTGCTTTTCCCTGAGCTGGGATCCTGGCTGAGCACCAGCGTTCCTTAGTCTACTTCCTGATTCTGGGCACAATGTGGTCAGCTGCCTTAAACCCCTCCTGCCATGCTTTACCAAGTATAATGGACTGAAACCTCAAATAGTAAGCAAAAATAAGCCCTTCTTACTTTAAGTTGTTTCTGGTCAGGTATTTTATCCCAGCAGTGACAGTATTAACTAACACAGCCACCTTCAAATGTCTGATACTGAGTCACAGTGGATAAAGTGCTTGCTGTACACGCATGAAGGCCTGGGTGTGGGCCCTCAGGACCTGCAGAAATGCTGACATGATGTTCCACCTGTGACCCCAGCACCAGAGAGGGGTACACAGCGCTACCTTGGGCAAGCTGGCTAATTAGACTAGCTGAGTTGGTGAGACCTGGCTTCAAATCAGAGACCCTACCTCATAAATAAGGTGGAGAGGGATGGAGGAAAATACCTGATACCAACTTGTAGCCTCCACTAGCACCCACACACAGCAAATGTGCATACTCTCAAATCTGTCCATTACATACACACAAAATAAAAAGAATAGTTAAAAAAAAGGAAAATATCTAGTTTTTAAAGAGATATAAGAATAGTATGCCATCGCTTTGTTTTGAGTATTAAATGAGGAAATAATATCAAAGTGCTTATAACTTTGTATGATGCAGTATAAGTTCCATGTAACTGTTATTATATCATTTAAATGCAATCTGCTTTTATTGTACTTGTTACATTTTAAAGGTTTTTATTCATAAAATATTAAAAATTGGAAAAACCTTTCAAATTTAGAACTATATTTTCCTATTGATTTGTTTTTCCAGGTGATTTCTTACTTGTTTTTTGCCGCCCCCCCCCCCCCGGCTTTTGGTTTGTCTGTTTTTAATGATTTTCAAAATAGGGTCTCACTATAGACTTATTGTGAAGCAGGCTGCCCTTGCACTTAATACCCTCCTGCCTGAGCCTATCCAGTGCTATGCTTACAGGCATGAGTTACCATCTTCTTCCATCTTCACTTCAAATAAGCCAGACCATCAGCATGAAATTTAAGTTGAACTTGAAATGACTTGTATTTAGTTTCATATTTTTAGTTATTAATTCATCTTTGTTCTGGGCTAGAGGATGGTGTATAAAGATTCATGTAGAGTCTCATGTTTTGTAGTTAATGAGTTGTGATTTTCACATTTATAATTGGCAATAGTGTAGTTCTTTCTCAACTGTGTTCACTTTCAATATAGAAGATTGAAAAACTGAATAGTCATTTCTGAGCTTTGCTTAGTAGCACATGCTTTTAATCTCATCCTTTAAGAGGCTGACACAAGAGAATTGTGAAAGCAAGGCCATCCTGGGTTAGAGACCCTGTCTCAATACTCTCTCCACTCTAAGTAAAATATGTTTGTTTTAAACTAGTGAGATTTTCCATTTGTATTCATTGTTTTACATGACTTATTTATATTACTATTTATAATGAGTCATCCTCTTCCTGTTTTTAGATTGGACAGTTAGCTTTTAAAGGAATGAAGAGACTTAACCGAATCCAGTCAATAGTGTTTGAGACTGCCTACAACACTAATGAAAACATGCTGATTTGCGCCCCTACTGGAGCTGGAAAGACCAACATTGCAATGCTTACAGTCTTGCATGAAATTCGCCAGCATTATCAACAAGGCATTATAAAGAAGAATGAATTTAAGGTAGGAAAAAAAAATCAGACCATAGCTTTTAAATTATAAAAATTAAAGCAGGCCTATTGCTCTGTGGACTCTGGAAGTTCTTGAAGATGTTTACTATACTGGAAGTCACACATACAGTGCTGCTTTTGGTTCAGTTCATGACTGCTAAAGGATTCCCTGTTGTGTTATAAAAATCCTATTACCCTTGTTAAAAGGTATGAAAATGCATTTAGCTTTGAAGCAGAACCTATTTGCAAAGTGATGAGGCTGGATAAACAAATTCCATTGTCCTTTAAATAACTACACACTTATCCAGCAAAGTTAAGTACTTTCAATAGATCATTATTAACATTTTCATAGGCAGTAGCTAGAGTCATATTTCACAATAAATCGTGGCTTATTTTGGCTGCCGTGAAACAAATGACTTGTAGGTTTTGCTCATTCATCAAGCTCATGTTTCTTTGGTGCAGATTGTATACGTTGCTCCAATGAAAGCGTTGGCAGCTGAAATGACAAATTACTTCAGCAAACGTCTAGAGCCCCTGGGCATTGTTGTGAAAGAACTGACTGGTGATATGCAGTTGTCAAAAAATGAAATTTTGCGAACTCAGGTATGGTGTTTACTTACACTTTTTTTTGTTCATTTAAAATAATTATGGAAATCAGTAAATATTTGCATTTCAAGGAAGCATAGCATCCACCTAACTTTCTGAGCTTTTACTTGTGACCCATATACATGGCAGCAGAGTTTCCTGGTGCTCTGTCCATGGCATCCTGTTGTGATTCTCATTCTGCTTTAAATGCTGCTGTGTTCCAAACATAGATTTTACAACTCCTGGAAGTTCTTTTAAAACAGTAGGGGATGAAAATATGAATAAAACTGTAATTAAGGGGTTGGAGATTTAGCTCAGTGGATAAACACTCCCTGAGTTTGGTCTTCAGCAAGAAAAAAAAACTAATTAAATTTTGACAGGAAGTACTGTCAATCTTGAAGTAATCAGACTAGTATTCTAAACCTTTTATGATGAAATCTTAGATAAGAAAATTTTTGAAGTTATGTTTACTTTATTAATTGAGAACTTATTAATTTATGCATTGTCTATAGCACTGTATTATATAAAATGAATGAAATAAAGACATTAACATTCCATCTCTACTTTTAACAATCCTGTATTATGACTAGGAGGAAATATATTAGGGCTCTATGTAGAATTTTATTGAGTGGGGCAAATTTTAAAGAAAGTAGTGATGATGGAATGTTGAGTGACATTTTAGTCACTGATGGAAAGTAGCATGTGAATGATTGAACATGTACCTGGATTGAGTGGAGGAAGGATGACTTTCTTAGGTTAGTTACCATAGAAAATACTACAAACTTGGTATCTTAAAGTAACAGAATCTTAATTCCTTCACATATACTGGGTTCTGAAGGCGGCCGTCAGTGTGTTGGCGAAGTGATTGTGGAGCTCTGAAAGAATCTGTGTTCCCTGTCTCCTAACTTCTGTGGCCACTGGTAATTCTTGGTACTCCTTGGCTGGCACACAGCACACTGAGGTCTTTGTCTTCGTCTTCTTCCTGTGTATCCTTTTCCTTATTCTGGTCTTGATTGAGTTTTTCATTAACTCCTATCAGGAGGTTTTCATTTCAAGAATCATATTTTGTATGTGTGAAGTCTGTTTTTCAAATGAGATTTTCTTCATAGGCTGAATATTTATATGCATTCCACCCAAATTCATGTGTGCTGCCCCAAAAGCACAGTGATGTCTTTCTTGGTGCAGGGATTTTGAGAGGTATTTCAGTTTAGCTGAAGTCAGGACAGTAGGTGTTCATGATAGGATGAGGACCCTTAGATGAAGGAGCTGTCTAGATCACTTTTTCTCTTCCCATCCACTAAGGAAAGGACGTGTGTACTTACAGTGAAAAGATGGTTATCTGCTAGCCAGAAGGCCAGGAGCCAGGAGTGTGCATTTAGTGAGAACTCCTGAAAGTCAGGAGTCATGAGGCCTCACCTTGCCTGTCTGCACCCTGCATCTGTTCAAGGTGAGCCCCTTCCTCTGCTGCACTTGCCATGTTAGCAACCACGGCAGAAAAAGCAAGCATATTTCATTAGCTACCTGGACATTTCTTCTGGACCACCATCCCACCCACTTCAGTGGGTTTTTTATTTCTATTAAACATAAGAAAGATGAGAAGTCATTTCAGTTATATATATCTTATAGTCAATAAGAACAGAGTGCCAATTATCCATATTTATGTCAGTTTCTGTGGAAGTTTTGATTTGTTTATACACTTGTAATCATTGTAGGATTTATTCTTTTTTTTTTTTTTTTTTTTTTTAATATATATTTATTGTCCATAATGAGTTACATTATTTAGTGGGCAAACCATGCGTTGTTATCCCGAATTCCCGAATTCCCCCCCTCCCCATCCCTGATCAGTTGTATATCCTCCTCTGTGGGCTGTCTGTATTAGTCCTTGTGGCAAGGGATCCTGTATATCTTAGTACTCATCCCAGTCTTCCTGGCCCAAGTGTGTTGTCACTGATGGGTGTCATGCCTCCGGACTGTCTCCCCCACCACGGCTCTCACAATCTTTCCGCCCCCTCTTCC
>PVHP010049606.1:0-12113 GCA_004024765.1 Zapus hudsonius
ATTGAGACAGGAACCAAGGATTTTCGACACAAGGACCTC
This sequence comes from Zapus hudsonius, assembly GCA_004024765.1. Lineage (NCBI taxonomy): Eukaryota > Metazoa > Chordata > Mammalia > Rodentia > Dipodidae > Zapus > Zapus hudsonius. Next base: position 40 of record PVHP010049606.1, read on the forward strand.
TAAGCTCGCAACATTAAAGCAGCCTTATTACTCACCCACCACGACTCAGGGAACTGAGCGGAAGAGGGGGCGGAAAGATTGTGAGAGCCGTGGTGGGGGAGACTGTCCGGAGGCATGGCACCCATCAGTAACAACACACTTGGGCCAGGAAGACCGGGCTTAGTACTAGGATATACAGGATCCCTTGCCACAAGGACTAATACAGACAGCCCACGGAGGAGGATATACAACTGATCAGGGATGGGGAGGGGGGGAATTGGGGAATTCGGGATAACAACGCATGGTTTGCCCACTAAATAATGTAACTCATTATGGACAATAAATATATATTAAAAAATGAGAATAATTGATGGTGAATCCTTAGGTACATAGGCAAAATTTGTATAAGAAAGTTCTTTCCTGTTATCAAATTATAAAAAGTGTGTGAGAGTGGATAATGCTGTGGCCAGAAGCCATAGATTGTTACAAGAAAATTTCAGTGCCAGGGCTGGGATACCTCCCAGTGAATTTTCAGTTCATCAGGAAGGCTCCTAATGTTCACAAAACAAAACAAACAAACAACAACAACAACAACAAAAAAAAGGCTCTTGGTTGTCCACTGGAACTAGATGATAAGACCCTATTGCTGAAGACTTCACATGCTTGGGCTGCAGGTCACTGAGAAATCAAGCTAGAGCTGACCTGGAATCCGCTTTCCTGTTGACTAGCTGTCATGATGTTGGAAAAAGCTATTCAGATTGTTGGGGGAGGAAAGCCATAAATGATTATTAACTAGCAATGGGCCCTACAAGGTTCTCACCTGGCCAGCTAGGACAAATGTACTAACAGGTCCAATGAGGTCATATCTGTTATGGGGGGACCAACTGCCCTCTGATTGGATTTGAGGCCTGTTCCATGGGAGGGAATTCATGCTTGGTAGTGGAAAAACTACTCAAAAACTTAAGGCTAGGGAGGTCATAAACCCTGGCAGGGGGGAGGAGGTAGGCAGCTACTACTGTTGTTTGACTAAATAAACACATTATGCCCACCAAATTGTCCTCTAAAGATTTGTTTATGTCCATATATTAATGCTACTCTCACTTTGGGTTAAAGAAGTTTCTCTTTTCAGATCACCATCACCCACAGGGGAGACTCAAAACTCATCAAAGTGCTGAGGAGAAGAGACAGTACAATGTTGGACATGGAGTGAGACATCTCTATCACATTCTCAAGGGCTCAGGGACTACTTCGTAAGAGGTGGTGGAAAGGATACAGAGCCAAAGGAGAGGAGTGTTTTACAATACTGTCTTCCAGACACTGAGTGCCTGTGCTACTCAGAACCTCACAACTGCTGACCCTACCTACAAGACCTGCAAAATATGAGGGGCAAAATAGAAGAGGGATTCGTTGAAAGAAGGGATTCAGTAGAGGGAGGACAAAGGAGGGTGATGGGAGGGGATTCTGATCAGGGTATATTGTTTACATATATGGAGGTTGTCAATAAAAGTTTTCAAAAATTACAAAAAGTGACTTTTACAAAAAGTATATATTGTGGGGCCCACAACTATCAGGTCGACATGACATTTTCCTAATGCAGGAGGAATTCAAGCCATTTACAAACAGACATTTGTGATCAAATGATGCAACCTCCATACACTGATCATGTTATTTTCTATACCAACACTGCATCTGCCCTATGGTAAAACTCAGCAAAGAACCTTACTAATCAAGTGACTAATATGACCCATTTTGGAGATAACCATCTTTTTTCCCAAGGTACTTCTTCCTATGTATTTTCATTCCAGTCCTATAATTTATACATTTATACTGGTAAACTTCAAAGTTCACCAAGAATAACTCAGAATCAGAAGGGTTATATATAAAGGAATTTTTTTAAATGTCAGCAATAATGTTTCAGAGGAAATTTTAAAAATAGAGATAAAATACCAAACATTCACTGGTCCAATTTCTTTGATTGATAGCTAGGCCTCAAAACAATATACCAAACCAAAAACAGCCTCTCAAAGTAAGCCACAAAAGTTTACTCAAGCTCAAGCAGCCTTAATACTCACCCACCATGACTCAGAGAACTGAGCGGAAGAGGGGCGGTAAGATTCTAAGAGCCATGGTGGGGGAGAATATCCAGAGACATTGCCCCACTCAGTAACAATACAAAGGAGGTGGAACCAGGTTGACTCCTAGGCTATCCATAATCCCCTACCCCATGGACTGATCCAGACTGCCCACGGAGGAGACTATCCAGCTGATTGGGGATAGGGAAGAGGGGCATTGGAGAACTGGGGATAACAACTCATTATTGGTTCATTAACTGTATCTCATTATGGGTAATAAAAAATTTTTTTTAAAGTTTACTCAAACTCAAAACTTCAAACTTCATTGCATGAATCTTTCTTTCTCCCCAGCTGTCTCTCTACCACCCACTCACATTTCTTCTATTGTTCCTTATGCCTCTTCCCTGGAACTCTGCAACAAGTTATGGTGTTTCTAAACAGAGCTCTGATCTAGAGGGTAAGACTTACCCTTTTTGCTGAAGAGAAACTGGCTTAACTAAACTAGTTGAAGTATCTTGGATCATCTTTAAATATAGTTGTTTTGTCTGTGACATTTTTTACAACATGGAACAATTTTGCATCTTGCTTTTATTACTTCCAAATATATCCTGGAGGGTTGGAGAGATGGGTTAGTGGTTAAGACACTTGCCTGCAAAGCCCAGCAACCTACATTTGATTTCCCTGTACCCATGTAGAGCCAGATGCACGGTGGCGCATGCATCTGGAGTTCGCTTGCAGCTGCTGGAGGCCCTGGCACATCCATTCTCTCTCGTCTCTCTCTCTCTCTCTCTCTGCTTGCAAATAAATAAAAAATATATTATTTCCTGAAAATGGCTCTATACATGTTTAAAAATTACCTGATGAATACTCAATTGTGTAAATATTCATGTATATAATCCTTTATATATTTAAATTAGCATTCATATAAAGCATTAACTTTCATTATGGTATTTTCAAAAGAAATTTGTTGATTCTCCTCTCTCATTTCTCCTCTATCTCTGCTCCCTTGCACCCTGAGCCTCCTCCCTTTTCCTACCAGTGGTCTCCCTTCATGCAAGTGTGCACACGCACGCACGTGCGCACACACACATATCATCCACATGAGATATACAATAATTTGAATCTTCATTTCATAGCTTCCAAATCCATTTCCTGCAAATTTCATTCTTCTTTACAGGTGAATAAAATTCCACTGTGCATATCCACATTTTCACTATCCATTCATCTGCTGATGGATATCTTGGCTGATTCCATATCACTGCTATTGTGAATAGTTCAATAAACATGGGTGTGCAGGCAGGACTCTTTGGCATATGCTCAGGAGTGAATGGTATATTGAAGTCCTAGTTTTAACTTTTTGAGGATACTCTACACTGATTTTCATGGGGTACTAGTTTTTACTTCTATCAGCAGTGAATAAGGATTCCTCTTTTCCCCACACGCTCACCAGCATTTGCTGTCATCTGCTTTCTTGATAAGAGCCATTCTAACTAGAGATAGAATCTCAAAGTAGTTTCATTTTGCATTCCCCTGATGGTTAAGGATGTTGAAACCTCTAAAAAAATTTTTTTTAGTCATTTGTATTTCTTTCTTTGAGAACTGCTTAATTCATTTATTGATTGGCAGGGTTTTTAATTTTCAGTTCTTTATATATTCTAGACATTAACAATTGGAAGTATATCTGGCAAAGATTTTAATATATTTTAATTTATTGAGAACTTCTGGATGTGGTTATCTCCTCCCACATAGAGGGAAGATTTTAAGATCTTTTTTTTCCCCCATTCTGTACTCTGTCGCTCTACTGACAGCTTCCTTTGCTGGACAGAAGAAAGGGCCTCCAGCTGCTGCAAATGAATTCCAGATGCCTGTGCCACTTTGTGCATCTGGCTTCACGTGGGCACTAGGCAATTAGGCTTTGCAGGCAAGCACCTCACCACTAAGGCATCTCTCCAGATTCCATTGCCTTTATCTGTTTACCTACAGTCAATTGCTTTCCATTTCTTTTTAAACACTAGCTTATATGCCCAAAGCCATTTCTCAAAGGTGGATCACATTTTTTTTTTAAGTTTTAGGATGAGACATTAATTCATAACAATTACAATAACCATTTACAGTCCTGAGTTATCATCTCCTTAAAATTCTATTGTCCCAAGGTAAGCTCTCCTATACCTGCAAGAGAATGAGTCAGGGATCAACTATTCAGCACTATAAGGCTTTTATTTCACAATTTCTCAGACCTCAAAGTTTACAAATGTTCTTTACAACTCACTATAGTTTAAATTTATTTTATGGTTATATTTAATTAAGAAGTGCTTGGTGTTGTTGGGGGCGGGCTTACGGGTGTCAGTCAGCTTCTCCTTGCCAGTGTGTTTAGCACACTCTCGTGATGCTGTCTACCTGATGTTGGCCAGGAGGTGATGCCCACCCCTCTGTTCATGCCATCACTTTCCCTGCAATGATGGAGCTTCCCCTTGAGTCTGTAAGCCAAAATAAACCCATTCCTCACATCAGAAATAATTATTAAATAATAATAGTGGCTGATGCATTGAGTGGGCCAAAAGGGAGGGGAAGGGGATGTGGAAGGGGAGACAAAAAGAGAAAGAAGGGAGGGAGGGACGGGTAACTGAAGAAATGACAGCTGGAAACTCCCAGGCTTAATTAAAGACTTGAATATTCAAGAAACCCAACGATCTCCACACACAATGAACACTTGGCCACACAATCAAACTTTCAAGACAAATACAGAAGCACTCGGGAGGCTGAGGTAGGAGGATCACTGTGAGTTCAAGCTAGCCTGGGCTAGGGTGAGACCTTAGGGAAAAAGAAAAAGAGGGGAGAAAAAAAAGTTTGTAGTCTGGAGGCTGTGGCTGATGCATTCAGTGGGCCAATGGAAAGTCAACCAAGAATCCTTTATCAAGCAAAACTGTCCTTCCAAAGTACAGACAGGCAAACAGGAGGGAGCTGATGAATATGCTCAGAGAAACCCTGCAGAAAACTGAGAACACCACACCATATCAGAGCCACCTATGGGGGAGTACTGGAATATGAAGTCTCCTACAAGGAGTCACAGCGCAGAGACATACTTCAGTTTGCATAAAGGATGTTTCAGAACAAGAGCCATAAATTGTTTGGATTCTTAATAAAAAAACCTGTGCTATAAGTTATACTGCTACTTCCAGAACTGTGATCATTATAAGTAGAATTATATTGTGCTCATGAAAAAAAAAATAAAACCCTTAATAAAAATTCTCAAAAAAAACACCCATATATGACTTTCAAGAGGAGAGTTCATAATATTTAATAACCATGCATGAACTCGCTATCCTCCTGTCTCAGCTTCCTGAGTGCTGGAATTAAGTCCCAGGAAATAAGTATTTTTTGAATGAATACAAGTGTTTCACCTCTTTAAACACAAGAAAGTTATTTAAATCACTGACTCATGGAGAGCTAGGGGGACCAAAAACTCAAATTATCTTCATATAATGTGAAGACATTTGTCTTCACATACATGACGTGTCACTGAATATAGAAGCAGATATAAGAATCCATGGAGTCTGGGGAAATGGATCAAAGGTTACATACACTTGCTTACAAAGATTGCCAGCCTGGTCTCAATTCCCAAGCTACACATATAAAGCTAAAAATTTTAACAAAAGTGTCTGTCATGTTAGTAATGCAAAAAAATATTTTTTCGTTTTTAAGTTAAGGGGCTGGTGAACCAACAAAGGAGCACTTGTATAATGGAGGAGCCTGGGCCTGGGGGAAACAATCAAATTCGGCCAATTTTCCACTTAGTGAGGGGGACCCCTTGTCTGGAACTAGGGATTCAGGGCGATAGGCACCGGATCCCGTACTCTTGGGCTCCCAAGACAAGATGCACTATGGGAGTGAGTGACAGGGAGGCTACTAAAAATAGAATCTAGGTAATCCAGAATTGTGTATATTTGTTAACCTACACTGATCTCACTCTCCGATGGAGATTGTGTTTGGATTTTTCAGGATGCAGCTAGAGAGCTGGGGCCCATCTAACCCTACCAACTGACCATAGGCCGATAGCTGAGGTTCTGGCAAGAGAGAGGCCACCACAGTCATATCGTGGAGGATCCATATGGAACCCCGCAGAGAATGACGGGATGAACAAGGGACCCACAGCCACAGCCATTAAATCAACACAGAATAAGCCAGTGAGACAGAAACCAACGATTTTCAACACAAAGACCCCTAAGCTCACAACCTTAAAACAATCTTAATACTCATCCACCACGACTCAGGGAACTGTGCGGAAGAGGGGGTGGAAAGATTGTGAGAGCCATGGTGGGGGAGATTATCCAGAGGTATGGCCAGGAGAACCTGGCTGAATACTAGGCTATCCATGGTCCCCTGTCACAAGGACTGATCCAGACGACACATGGACAAGGTTATCCAGTGGAGGGGAGAGGGGAGGGCAGCAGGGAATTGGGGATAACAACTCATTGTTTGCCCACCAAATGTTGTAACTCATTATGGACGATTAAAAAGAAAGAAAAAGATAAAGGAAAAGAAAAAGAAAAAAAATAATTAAAAAAAAAAGTTAAGGGGCTGGAGAGATGGCTAAACAATTAAAGGTGCTTGCTTGTAAAGCCGGATACCCCAGAACTATGTGAACTAGATGCAAAGCGGTGGATTATGTCTAGAGTTCACATGCAGCAAGAGGCCCTGGTATGCCCATTCTCCCATTCCCTCTCTCCACTCTCTCAGATAAATAATAAATAAAATTTTCTTTAAAGTTAAAATTAACTACCTGCTATTTTTGCCAGAATATATCCAGTACTTTTTCAATGTCATGACTACTCCATGTGTCTGGAAACTCCACTTCCAATTCCAATAAAATGATAATGACTATGTTTTCTGCAAAAAAAAATTTATACATCCACATAAACACATTTTACACAAAATATAGAATTTACCACTCCATTCCATGGAGTTCATCTGAAAAACTGCCATCCTGGTGCTGGAGAAATGGTCCGCCGATTAAGCTGCTGTCCTACAAAGCCTAATGACCCAGTGTCCACATAAAGCCAGATGCACAAAGTGGCACATGCATCTAGAGTTCATTTGCAGTGGCTGAAGACCCTGGCACTAACCCCTAACCACTTTCTGCTTATAATTTTTTTTTAAAACTGCCATTCTACATAGTCTCATATATCAAATATTCAAAAATATTAATGAAGGAATAAGCAATTAAGCCAACCCAATACAAAACAGACTAGATTGACAAGGCATTTAAGTTTATCTATGGAAATTTGTCTGAAAAAAATTACACCATGAGACATAAAATACACTTGGGTTTTAAGTTATTTATTTACAAAGTCCCTACTAACATAACTGCTTTAAAATATAACAAAAGGAGGTGGTTTGCTAATCTGTGAAGTGGCACACACATGGCATGGAAAAAAATTCTAGTCACTTAAACTATTAAAGCAGATTAAGTGAAAGTCCTTAAGTAGCAATAAAACTTCTGCAGTACTCTCTCTTAGACAGGCAGGAAACAGAATACATCTATTCACAGAAACCTGATCATTTTGTATTACTCACTATAAGAAAGCTATTGTGAAAGATGTCAGACTTTGGAAAATATTTTGCAACAATAAAGTTCCAATTTTGCATTTAACAATATGACCACAGAAAAGTTGACCATGTGTAGATCTTGGTATTACCTAGCAGATTAGTAAAACTGATGACAACTTTAGAACTTTCATAAAGAACATAAAGATTCTTTACCACACTTTCCCCGTGGTCTTATCCTTGGAAATAAAATTCAATACAGTATCAAAATGAATCAAGATTTGCTAGTGGCTAAAATAAGTCTCTGAAACAGCTACCTGTTGACATCAGGATCGTCAGGATCATGCTTTGGAACATATACAATGTTTGGTAATCTTACTGTGCTTATCTCAATGTGCAAAAATGATTTCAACTGATCTTCCTTATACTTGTTAATAAAGGGGCATCTCTCCAAATTCACATGCTAAGTCTTGGAAACATTTGAGAAAAAAGTAAATTACAAAATGAGCAGATAAGCAATCCGGCAATGCATGTGAGTAAAGCCCTACAAGGGACTCAGAGTCTATGTGAGTATTTATTCAGTATTGCAATAACATTTCATCTCTGCACAAACTGATACACAATATGTACAACCAGAAATTCATTCAAGGTACTATACAGACAAACAGAAGTATTTGCCCCCCACCAATAAACTTTATTTACTGCATCAACGTTACAGAACTACTGATTATCACAAATAACTTAAGTTACTGGTTTTCAGGTGAGCGGTCCAAGCGAAAACATAAATTACATCAAAATCAGCATATTTTTACACGGATTAACTTGAAAAAAGTAAGAGGTAACCTTAGTCTTTGAAGAAGAAAATCAAAAGGCATCATTTAGTGTTGCTTATATTCTTTCTCTCCTGCTTTCACCAAGTGCTAATTACAAGTACCATGTAAATCAGTTCTTAGAGTATGAGGTTCCATAAAATGGTTTGGGTTTCATATCAAATGAGTTGTAGATCTACTTAATGTATGACTTCTCCTTTCAAAGAAGGCAGGCAGGCTGACGAGGGAGGGAGATGGAATACCCTGTATATATATTAAAAAAAAAAAACATACAAATGTATTTTTCCTTTTCTTCAAGAATTTTAACATAGTGCTCTTATCTATCATGTCTACAATTTTCACATTCTACAAATTACCATAAAAGTTAAGACATTTGTCAGTTCTAGACCCTTTAAATAAAAACTTGAAAATCACAGGAGTGAAATGAGAATAAAACATAATAAAACTATGTTACTATCCTGAAACAGACTAGGCAACCAACTATTAATTCGACTAGAAGAGATACTGGCTTACAACATTTATAGTTTTCTTCTATGAGATATTAATGACTCAGTGTTGAATAAGTTTTTGAGATAAAAAGATAAACACTAGTGGTTTTTCTTTTTTTTCTTCTTTTTTTGGTGAAACAGGGTCTCATGTATCCCAGGCTAGCCCCAAACTCATGTGGCCAAGAATGACCTTCTGATCCTCCTGCCTCTACCTCCCACGTGCTTGGACCACAGGCATGTGCCACCATGCCCAGTTTATGTGGTACTGACCCCAAAGCTTCACGTATGCTAGACAAATGCTCTACTAACTGGTTTCTTAATTCTTAAAATTAGGAAGGAAAAAATTATTTTGTGAAAAAGACTCTTCTACAAGTCAGTCATATATTCCCAAATAGTACTTGTATGGTATGTGCAGCTTATAAGCAAATATATGAAAACTTGGGGAAACAGCAGTTCTTCTGAATAACAATAATTACTGAATTAATAAGCTACCTCGACCTATGATTTCAAAGGTCAAAATTAATGGTCAGAATTGTAAACTATAAAATGCACAGAGGGGTGAAAAGGCTGGAGTGGGTATGATCAAAATACACTACAAGGATATTGCTTTATTTCAATGCATATGAACCATAATTAATTTCAGAGCCCACAATGAACTAGACATAAGTTCTGAAAAAAGTAATAAAATGGGGGCTGGAGAGATGGCTCAGTGGTTAAAGGTGCTTGCTTGCAAAGCCTGATGACCAGGGTTCCAACCCCAGTACCCACACCAAGCCAGACGCATGCATCTAGAGTTCACTTACAGTGACAGGAGGCTCTGGAGTATCCATACATATAATCTCTCAAATAAAGAAAGATTATTTTTTTAAAGTAGTCAAATGGACTGTTCCAAGAGCTATGTAAATAAGATACTATCATTCAAATGATCAAATTTTAATTTGGGGAAAGAAAAATCGGTATTTCCTTCTAGCATCTTTTGCAAATCTAGCTCGGGAGGCAGAATGATAGAGATGGAAAGCAGGAGTGCTGAGAGCACCCACCAGTAGAGTGGACATAAGCATGCTTACTAAATCCAATTCCATTGCTTGTGGAAACAGAATAGGTAATTGTTAGAGCAGAAACAACTGAGAAATGGCATGAAGGGATCAAAGATATGAATTCTTATGAATCTTATCTATATAAAATATTACTATGCCCTAAAAGTTTTCTACACTTCATCTATAAAGTCCATTTACCTTCATGTGAAAGACAATTACTGATTACATAAGTCACTACAGACAGAAAGTAAGCACAAGTTAGTACCTGTGCCTTGAGAAAGCCTGCAGTCTAACAAAGAAAATGCTCATCTGCACTGTGTCAACTATAACTGATCAATTTATTCTGTGCATACATACACAGATGGATGGATGTGTATGTATGTATTTTTTTGCATTGTTTTTGAGACAGGATTTCACATAGGCCAGGTTGGCCTGGAACTCAGTATGTATCTAAAAATGACCCTGAACTTCTGATTCTTGCTCCACACCTGGTTTCTGTAGTGCTGGGATCAAACTCAGGGCCTTGTACATACTAGGCAAGCACTCTAACTAGAAACTGAGTGTAACTACATTACGAGCCCTACTTTTTATATATTTCTATAGTCAACTCAGTACTACTTCTCTCCCATTTGCCAATCTTTAGTAAAGAAAATGCAAATATGCTCTCAAGTTTCCATGTAACTATTTAAGTGTTGACTAAGATTTTAGCTTCACAATATATAACATTTATTGACTTTTACATATCTTACCTACGTTTTGTATAAAAGGTAATCACTGAATAAACACAAGTACCCAGAATGTGCCAGAAACTATTCTAAGCACATCACATATTTTAAACTAAACTTCCAAAAGTATAGAGCTAGTAAATAGTAAAGTAAAAAGTCAGAGAGCTAGGAAAAAGGGAAAAGGAAAACTTGGGTCCTAGAGTGCACCTCTCAGCCTAACAATCCCATGATACCCTCGAGTGACTTTATATACAACTTTGCTCTAGGGTATAAATACTGTTGACCTCTCTTCTCTCACCTACAAGCAAAATACAGAAAAAGCTTGCTGAAAGACATTCAGCTAAAACAAACCTTAAGATTAATAATAAAATAGGGCTAGAGCGATTGCTCAGTGGTTAGTGCCTGATGGCTTGGATGCCATTGCCCAGTATCCAAGTAAAGCCAGATGCATAAAGTAGCACCTGCATCTGGTATTCATTTGCAACGGCTGGAGGTCCTTGTACATCCATCCATCCTCCCTCCCCTGCACCCTCTCTCTTGCAAATAAAATAAAAAAGAAAAAGAAAACAGATACATGTCATATACTTCAGGGCATTCCTTATCTAATAATGCTAACATAGTCTTCAATCTGGATAATTTAGGCACACTTGAGCATATGCACATGAATTCTGATCCCATACCATCCTCCCAGTGACTGAATCCTACTCAAGAAAATAGTACAAGAAATAAGTCTCAGCCTGATGGTGTCCTTTACTCTCGACTGCATAAAAAGAACCACACTATAGCCAGGTGTGGTGGCGCATGCCTTTAATCTCAACCAGCACTTGGGAGACAGAGGTAGGAGGATCGCCATGAGTTTGAGGCCACCCTGAGATTACATAGTGAATTCCAGGTCAGCCAGGGCTAGAGCGAGAACCTCGGAAAAAATAATAATAACGGTTAAACAGTTAGATATTTACAACAAAAACTAGAAACCCCATTACTTTGTATGCTGACTTAATTTTTTTTAAAGTGCTGGAGAGATGGCTCAGCTGTTAAAGTGCTTGCCAGCAGAGCCTAACAACCAGAGTTCAATCCTTCAGTACCCATGTAGAGCCAGATGCAAAAAGTGGCACATGCATCTGGAGTCCATTTGCAGTGGCCTTGGTGGGCCCATTCTCTGTCTCTCTTCTATCTGTCTCTCGGCTTGCAAATAAATAAAAAATTATTTTTAAGAAAAAGTAAGTTTTCTATCTCTGAAAAGGTAGACAACTCTATAAATGTAAGTCCTTTAGCTCATTAGATCCAAACCACTTACTGCTAATGACGAAGTGCTGGACAGACGACTCACTGCGTGCTTATCACTGCTGGAAGGGCTTCTTCCCTCCACTGAGCTATGGGAGGACATGAGAGCCATCCG
>PVHP010049607.1:0-12108 GCA_004024765.1 Zapus hudsonius
CTGGGCGGCCCCAAACTTGGGCCTGTATTGCAGACAGACCCCAAACCTCCGTGGCCCAGCCCACTCTGTGTTCTCCTGCAGAGCTGAGATCTGCTGGGGAACCCTGCTGTGGACCCCAAGCCGATGCCGAGGAGAGGCCGGGTGCCCGGGTCTCAGTCCTGCAATGAAACCTCTGCGGAGAGCTTGGAATCTGCCCCAGTGGATAATGGCAGGATCTAGTGGGGGGGGAGGGCTCGGCCCTCTGCTCCACAGGGGAGCTGAGAGCTGCTCGCGAACCCCATCTGCTCAGCCCAGGGGTTCGGGAGGGAGGGAGAGTCCGAACTCGGGTTCGGCCGGTGTCCAAAGCCTGGATACCAGTTGAGGGGGTCAAACCTTTCCGGAGAGTCCTGGCGACGTTGTTACTCGGTCACCATCTTGCTCCGCCCTCTCCCTTCTTCCTTGAGAATTTTATTAAACATTTTCTGTACCTTTAGCCTGAAGTTCTCCTTCTTCTGTGCCCATAATTCATAAATTTTATCTTTCATGGTGTGCCAAATATCTCTCATGTTCCATTCAAACTTTTTATACTTATCATTCATTTTTGACCAATTGAACAATATTTTCCACCTTGTCGTTGAACACTGATATGTTCTCTATGTGGTTCGTTCTGTTGGTGAGGCTTTCCACAGCATTTTATATTTATTTATTGTATTTTTTATTTCCAGCATTATTTCAGTTTATTCTCCAGCATTAATATTTATTTACTGAATTCCATTTTCATATTCTGTTTGACTTCTTCATTTTGGTTTGCTCTTTGTGTTTGATTCATTCGGTTATCTATTTGTGCCCTCTTTGAATTCTTTGTACATACTTATAATTGTGCTTTTGAATTTTTTCTCTGGAATGTCCTCATAATTAACCTTCAGGAGTGGCCTCTACTATGTAATTAGTCATTGCCTTTGTGTCTTGCTCATTTCACATTGTGTATCTTCAGGGTTCATGCATGTATCAGCACCTTGTTTTTTATCTTGGCTGAAAAATAATTCATTTATGAACATACCATATTTTACACATCCATTATTTTATAGACACAGATTATTTCTACTTTGGCCTATTATGAATAATGCTATTATATATAAGATTCTTGTGGAAAAATGTTTTCACTTCTATTGGCTTTGGAATTATGTTGTTATGTTAAATCGGTGTTCAACTTTTAGAGGAATATCCAGACCATTTTCTAAAGTAGCTGCACCTTTCTACAATCCCACCAGTAATAGAACAGGGTCCAGGTTATCTGTATCCTCACTAACACTTGTTCCCATCTTTTTTATATCCATCTCAGTAGATGTGAAGTGGCATCTAATTGCAATATTATTGCTGTTTTGTTCTGTTGTGTTGTTGATTGCATTGTGGTACTAGAATTGAAGCCCAGAGTCTTATTCATGATAGGCAGGTCTTTTTCATGATGTATATCTATAGCCTCCTTGTAGCTTTGATGTACTTTCTCTGATAACTATTTGTGTTAGGTATCTTTTTATATGCTTATTGGATACTTCCATATTTTTTAGATAAATGACTGTCCAAATCTTTTGCCCATTTTTCAAATGGGTTTTTTAGTATTGTATTATTTATATTCTAGATAGAATCACTTATATAGTATATGATTCAAAAATATTTTCTCAGGCTGGCTTAACAGTTAAGGCACTGGCCTGCAAAGGCTGACAGTCCAGGTTCAATTTCCAGTATCCACATAAAGCCAAATACACAAGATGGTACATGTGTCTGGAGTTTGCAGTGGTTAGAGGCCATGGCACACCTATTTTCTCTGCCTCCCTCTCTCTGTTTCTCTCTGTCTCTCTGCCTCTCTCTCTTTCTCTCTCTCTCTCTCACACACACACACACACATACATACATACACATCTGCCTTTCATTCTCTCAAATAAGCAAATAAATAAAATATCAAAAAACAATTCTATTCTGTGAGTAGGCTTTTCACTTTCTTCGTGTTATCATTTGCAATGCAAGTTTTGATTTGATGATGTCTTATTTATCTATTTACTCTTCTTTTGTCACTCATATTCCTCACTTTTTATTGTTTCTGTGATGACTTAGAGAAGTCCAGGATATGTTTTTGCACTCTCTGTGTGATTTAATATTCAGTGGTAACTATAATGGCTCTATGATTTATGATAATTTCACAGTTCCATTGCTTCTTTCAAAATGGTAACCTAGCTTTGCCATCTTTATTTTTCCTTATATTTGACTCCCAGTAGAACTAGATCATCTAAACTGGGAGGCAAAGTCACTATTTCCCCTCCTTGACACTTACATGTGGTACATTTCTTTCCATTTTATAGTTTGACAGAGATGGAACAAGGTCATAATCATAGAGGCATGTTTGTACCTTAAAACATAAACAACCTATGAATGGTCTCTTTAAAGATTGATTAAATTTCAGTTCTGGGGGCTATAGCTCAGTGGTAGAGTATCTTCCTAATGTGCATGAAGGCCATGGGTTCCATTCTTAGTACTACCAAATAATCATTGATTGAATTTAGCCTACAGAGGCCTACTCACAGTATTCTATAACACTTTAATATGATGTTAGCAGTTAGGCCCAAGCAACCTATCCTTTTTCTGAACAGCTTAGTTATAGAATGCCTCAAAATAAAAGAATATGTCTGAGATGATTTATATAAGGGAATAAATTTCTGCCAGTACAACAGTTATACATTTAAATCAAAAACCTTATAGGACTTAGAGGGTTTCTTTCAGCCATAAAGTTATATTAATTTTAAACAAAGTTAAACTTACTTAAAAAAACAATTTGACATATCTAAATCATTTATCTTGTATTCTGTTAATGCTGCACTAAAGACTTAAGTTAAGTTCCAAAAGCAGCAATCATCTATTGCATTTCTGCTGTGTTCCAGGCACTGTGGTGGTTGGTCACCCTGATCTTCACATTATCTTTGCATATGAAGCAGAAGCTGTTTTATTTTTGCATATAAACACAGACAACAACCTGAGTTACTAAGTCCTTTGAATAGAGGTACAAGTGAGGAGAAAAGATAATGACAAAGATATTCCTCTGTGTTTTATTTGTCACCTCTGGTCATGTGTTCATTTGGTCTTTTTGATGGTTCCAGACATGGTCTTAAACTTGAGTATTTATGTTGACCTCCTATTGCCCAAGTCTGTACTTACTTTAGAGCTACTCATCTATAAACCATGTTTGTTTTTGTTTAGATTTTTTTATGTGTGCCAATAATGTTATTGTCCTTACTACTCAAAATCAACATTAACTGAAGTATATTCATTTGTTGAGATTTTTGAGGCAGTGTTGCATGTGGTTGAAGAATACTTTGAACTTCTGACCCTGGCTGAAAGCTTTTATATATATATATATATATATATATATATATATATATATATATATATATATATATATATATATATATATATAGAGAGAGAGAGAGAGAGAGAGAGAGAGAGAGAGAGAAGATAGGTATTCCAAGACCTCTTGCTGTTGCAAATGAACTCCAGATACATGTACCACTTTTTACATCTGGCTTTATGTAGGTACTAGGCTTTAATTGTTGGGCCATCTCCCAAGTCTTGGAGGCTTTTTTAATCCATAAGGATTCCACTGGAGTCATGGTGAACAACAACATTTTATGGTCTTTCACTTTACTGTCTTTTGATATACATAACTTAAAGTGATTTCTTTGGTTAAAGTTTATAATCCTAGTAAAGCCACAGGATATATAGTCTTGACCCCAAACTATGGTATTGTTGGTATCCATCTCTCTTTATCATTAGATTCATTTAGGTTCATAGGATTATACACTTTGCATTTTTGGCAATGATGTACAGACACTATCCCTATGGTATGACACAAAACTTAGGTTCAGTTTCTCCATTCCTATAATAGCAAATAAGGCGGTACTCTAGAAAAACCTCCTGCTATATTTATGGAATAAAAGAGAATTAAGCAGAAAATATTTAGTTTGCATCACACATGTTTTAAGTTCTTGATTCCTTTCTTGCTTTGAGCATTTTGGACTTCAATTCTGTGAAATAAAGATAATTGGTAATTATAAATATGCAGAGGAGATGGCCATATTATTCTTATTTGTTCCAAGTAAATGATGGCTCTTTTTTTCATAAGCTCTTTTTTACTGGTACAGGGAATATATTGAAGGCCTATGAGAAGCAGGAAACATCTATTACATACTCAAGTGAGAGAAACATCTATTGAGTGCAGACAGAATTGATAGAGGCTAGTTACATTCTCTTGAAGCTATTTCAGGCTTGTTGAGTATCAAATTTGTGCCTTAATTTTGTGTGCTTTATGTCATAGAGGTATTATAATGAATTTATGAAGTCATTATTATATTACCAGTCCCATTTTATAAATTTTCAAATATTAATCAGAAAGATTAAGTAATCTGCATGATGCTACACCAACTATTTAGTGGCAGATACAGATTGATCCAAGGTCTTTTTTTTTAGTTTATAGAAGGAAAGAGTTTATTTCTGGTTTACAGTTCCAAGGGGAAGCTTGACCATGGCAGGAAAAGCATGGCACAAGCAGACAGCCAGGTGTCACATCTTGTCATATCATCAGGGAAGAAGAATCAAGAGTGAACTATCTAACACTGGCAAGATGGACTGAACTATAAAATCCCCAAACCCATTCCCAGTGACATACCTCTTCCAAGTCCCCACAACCTAGAGATTTAGAATAAGGCTGAATCATAAACACGTTAGGATATGGGAAATATTTTACATTCAAACAAACACATTATTCCCCTAGACCCCATAGAATCATGGTCATCTCATGATGTAAAATTATATTCAGTCCAACTTTGAAAGTCCCCCATAGTCTTTACTAGTCTCAATATGGTTCAAAATCCAAAGTCTCTTCTAAAATTCAAGACAGTCTTTTGACAGTAAGCCCTATATAATCAATTCACAAATTTTATACATATAGCATATAATGGCACTGAGTAAGCATTCCCATTCCAAAAAGTAGGAATAGGTTTATGACAAGGAAAGATTGGACCAATGAAAGATCAAACTTCAGCAGAGCAAACATCAAATCCTGCAGCTCCATGTCTGGCACATAGGACTCATGATTAGATTCACTGGTTACAAAAGGCTTGGGCTCCACCCCTCCAGGTGTTCTGCTTTTTGCCTGGGCAGAACGCACCCCTAGCCAACAGATTTCCTTGGCAGTTGTCCCACAGTTCTGGCATCTCCAGCATCCTGGAGTTTCTACTGCAACCCATGGTTCATCTTCACAGCTGCATGTCAGAACCCTCTTTTGCTTCCGTGCAAGGGATTTCAACCCTGCATCAAATCACCTAATGACCATCTCCAGAACCATGTACACTTTATGACCCTCAATTTCCTGCATTTGTCATATTCCCAATGCTACCACATTTGTTAATTCAGAGGAGATAAACTCCAACTTTGAGGAGCAGGAAGCAGCATTCTTCCTTTAGGCTCCCACCTTTCTAAAAAATCAACACTCTTTCTATTGTCCCAATGCAGAGCATCCAGCCCATCCTCAATGGTGGTAGTCTCTTAAACAATTGTAGGTGAAATGGCTCTATTCTCTGGACCCATCCACCTGTCTTTCTGTGCCAAAACTTTATATCTTTCATATCCTAATGTTCTGTATTTTCCTTTACCAAACACACCAATCTATCACCTTCAAATTCTGCCTTGTTTAAGTTCTCAAGACATAGGCAGAATGCATCCAGCCACTCCACCTCTACCTCAGTTCCAGATAAAGTCCTCTTTTCCCTCTGAATCCCTTAAATCTGAGCTCCCATATCCCACACATTTCATCTTTCAAACTCTCATCAGAGTGACTCATTAAGGTCTACTAATAGCACTGTAGAGCTTCTCCAGTCCAAACTTCTAAATCCTTCCATATTCCTCCTGCAAATCTATTCCAAAACACTAAAAGCCACACAATCAGGTTTATCACAGAAATTACCTCACTTCTCAGCACCAGTTTTAAGTAGTAGTTACCTTCATTGCTTGGACAAAACACCTAACGTGAAGAAGTTTGTGAAAGAAAAGGATTTATTTACAGCATACAATTCCAAGGGAAAGTTTCATCATGACAGAGAAAGGATGGCACAAACTGACAGGCATGCACCACATCACATCAACAGGGAGGAAGGTGTGGGGGCTTGTGTGCCTCTTGTTCTAATAACTGGTAACTGAATATAAATCCTCAGGACTGGACAAGGTCTCATGGAAAATGATTTTAGGGGGATAGAGTGAAGATTTTCATTGAGGAATAATGGTAATGGTCTAAAATTGATTACAGAAATGTTTTTGCAGTCTTTAAAGCCACTAAATTATACATTTTTGTTATTTGTTTCATTTTTTCAGACCTGGAATTCATTATGTAGTCTCAGACTGACCTCAAACTCACAGAGATTCTCCTACCTCTGCCTCCTGAGTGCTGGGATTAAAGGTGTGCATCACCACATATGACTATTTCAGCTTCTGAGATGGGGTCTCACTCTGTATTTCAGGCTAACCTCAAAGTTGTGGCTATTATCCTGGCTCTTTTTCTCAAGTGCTATGATTATAGGCATAAGCCACCACATCCAGCTAAATTATATGTTAAATTAATGAATTTTGTGATATGGGAAGTGCATCTCAGTGATGTTGCTTATCAAAAAAGTGTGAAGAGTAAAAATTGTCCTAAATGGAAAGGTTCTATTGCTTCAGGTGAAGTTCCAAATCATCTGTGTCAGTAGACTATGATAAGCTATATATAATAAACACAGAGCAACCACTAAGAACAAATAAAAACATATTGAGTTAAAATTTTGAAACATTGTAAACAAAAATAGAATCCTTCAAAACTGGGCTGGAAAGATGGCTCAGCCATTAAGGCACTTGCCTGTAAAGCCTAATGACCTTGGCTTGGTCCTTCAGTACCCAGGTAAAGTGAGATGCACAAAGTAGCACATGCATCTGGATTTCATTTGTGGTGGCTATAGGCCCTGGCACACCCATTCTCTTTGTTTCTCATCACTCACTCTCTCTCTCCTTGAAAAATAAATAAATAAATTTTTAAAACCAAAGTGTTCAAGTTATCCTCAGGAATGGAAGAAAGATAAAATAGGGAATGTCAGAGGAAGTACTAAGAGATCAATAATTACATTGAATATAAAGGACCTAAATAATACCAATTAAAAGAGATTATCAGGCGAGGCATGATAGTAAAGATCTATAATGCAAGTACTTAAGAAGTGGAGACAGTAGGAACAAGAACTCAAGGTTATGGGCTGGGGATATGACTTTTGGGATAAAACACCTCCTGTGCAATCATGAGGACCTGGGTCCCCAGCACCTACATAAATGCCAGGTAGGTAAGATGGCCCAACTGTAATTCCAGTACTAAGGAAAAAGAGACAGCAGATCCCTAGGAAAGTGGGATGGCTATACTAGCCAAATCGTCAAGCTCTGAGATCAAGTGAGAAACCCTGCCTCAGAAAATAGAGAGTAATTGAGAACGACACTTGATATCAATCTCTGAGATACACATACACATAAATGTGCATGCACATGTGCCCCATACACACACACACACACACACACACACACACACACACACACACACACACACAGATTATAAAAATAGACTCAAGGCCAGCCTGTCTCAAGAAGAGAGATGGGGTAGGTAGAAAGTGATGGCTTATAAAATATTACTTAACTATGTGATGTCTACAAGGCACTCATTTTAAATGCACCAAAATGGGTTCGTTGAACATTTGAATGGAAAAAGTGCAGAAATTAATAAAAAATAAACAGGAATTGTTACATAGCACACAAAAAAAGATTTATTGTCCATAATGAGTTACATTGTTTAGTGGGCCAACAATGAGTTGTTATCCCCATTTCCTCATTGCCTCCCTCCCCATCCCCAGTCAGCTGGATATCCTGCTCTGAGGACCATCTGATAATCTCCCCCACAACAGCTTTCAAAATCTTTCCGCCCCCTCTTCCAATCAGTTCCCTGAGTCATGGTGGGTGAGTATTAAGGAGACTTTTATGTTGTGAGCTTAAGGGTTTTTTGTTTTGAAATTCTTTGGTTTCTGTCTCACCGGCTTATCCTGTGTTGATTGAATGGCTGTGGCTGTGGGCCCCTTGTTCATCCCGTCATTCTCTGCAGGGTTCCATATGGATCCTCCACGATATGACTGTGGTGGCTCATCTCTTGCCAGGATCTCAGCTTTCTGCCTGCGGTCGGTTGGTAGGGTTATATGGGCCACAGCTCTCTTGCTGCATCCTGAAAAATACAAACACAATCTCCATCGGAGAGTGAGATCAGTATAGGTTAACAAATATACACCATTCTGGATTACCTAGATTCTATTTTTAATAGCCTCCCCGACAGTCGCTTGCATAGTGTATCTTTTCTTGGGAGCACAAGAGCATGAGATTCGGTGCATATCACCCTGAATCCCTAGTTCGAAACAAGGTTTTCCCTCACTGAGGGGAATATTTGGCCGAATTTAATAGCTGTTGATTGTCTCCCCCAGGCCCAGGCTCCTCCATTGCACAAGTGCTCCTTTCTTGGTTTGCTGTTCTCTCCCAGTAGAAGGTGTGGTCAGCCTACTCATGGCCGCAGACTGTGTTTCATGCCAGTGGTCTGTTTACTCCAGCTGTCTTTATCTGCTTCCCCTGGCAGCTTCTGTAGTGCCTTCCCATGGTTCACTTTGGTCAACAGCCCAGAGAGGGAAGGAACCAGTGGCTGGGACCTGGGGTTGTCAGACTGCTCAATTATTCACAGGCTTAAACATTCTCCCCTACTAATCATGGCTCCTCTTGCAAGTTGATGCAAACTGCTTGCTCTGAAGGTTACAGTATGCTGGTGAGGATTTTATGTTTTTGAACCTAATTTGGTTTAGCCTCATGCTTAAGCCATTCCCCTCCCCCATCCCTTTCACCTCATTCATGACCTATCACTTCTTTCCACTAGTCTTCATAGAGAAAACAGTTATTCTGGATAAGGGCCATATATGAGGGAGAGTATATGGTGTTAAATTCTCTGTTCTTTTAAGTGTTCTCTTAATAAGATCTGCTTGAAGTCAGACCATTTTTTCCTAAATTTCAATATGTCATTTTTCCTTTCAGCTGAGGAGAGTTCCGTCGTATAAATATACCACAGTTTCGCTGTCCATTCGTCCATGGATGGGCATTTGGGTTGATTCCAATTCTTGGCTATTATGAATTGAGCTGCTACAAATATAGCTGTACAAAATTTTCTGCATCGAGATGTGGCTTCTTGTGGGTAGATGCCTAGTAGAGGGATAGCTGGGTCCATTGGTAGTTCTATGTCCATTCTGTCTAGGAGTCTCCACACTGCTTTCCATAATGGTTGAACAAGGTTGCAATCCCACCAGCAGTGAATGTGGGTTCCTTTTTCCCCACATCCTCGCCAGCAACGATTGTTGTTGGTTTTCTTTATGATTACCATTCTGACAGGGGTAAGATGGTATCTCATTGTGGTTTTGATTTGCATTTCCCGGATGCTTAAGGATGCTGAGCAATTTCTTAGATGAGTCAAGGCCATTTGTGTTTGCTCATCTGTGAATTCTCTCTTGAGGTCAGTGGCCCATTTTGTGAGAGGGCATTTTGGGTTTTTGTTATTAATTTTTTTTGACTTTTCTGTAGGTTCCGGAAATTAGGCCTCTGTCTGAGTTGTAGCTGGCGAAAATCATCTCCCAATTTTAAAGGGTCTATTGGTTCTGAGTATGGTTTGTCTGTCTGTACAGAAGCTTTTGAGCATGATCAGGTTCCATTGGTTAAGTATTTGTTGTATTTCCTGGGCTGCTGGTGATTTGCTCAGGAAATTTTTCCTTACTCCTGTTTCATGTAAAGTTCCTCCTATTTTTTTTTCCAGGGTGTTCAGGGTTAACGGATTTATATTAAGGTCTCTGATCCATTTGGAGTTGATTTTTGTGCATGGTGAAAGGAGTGCGTCTATTTTCATTTTTTTACACGTTTATCCAATTCGTCCAGCACCATTTGTTGAAGATGTTATCTTTTGTCCAGCATACCTTTTTGGCCATCTTGTCAAAGACCAAATAACTGAAGTTACTTCCAATTAAAGCTGGGTCTTCAATCCTGGTCCATTGATCTGTCTGCCTGTTTTCATGCCAGTACCATGCTGTTTTAGTTACTATAGCTTTGTAGCATGTTTTGAAGTCAGGGATGGTAATACCTCCTGAGAAGGTTTTTTTACTTAGAATAGTTTTAGATATCCGAGGTCTTTGGCCCTTCCAAATAAATTTAGAGATTATTTTCCCTATATCTGTGAAGAAAGAGGTTGGGATATTTATCGGCATGGCATTGAAGCTGTAAATTGCTATTGGCAGGATTGCCATTTTTACTATATTGATTCTCCCTAACCATGAGCATGCAATATCTTTCCATCTTCTCACGTCCTCCTCTATTTCCTTCTTGAGTGTTTCAATATTTTCCTTATATAAGTCCTTTAAACCTTCGTTAGTGATATTCCAAGGTATTTGATTTTTTTAGGGACTATAGAAAATGGGACAGACTCTCTGATGTCTTTTTCTGTCTGCTTGCCTTCTGCATATAGGAAGGCTACTGATTTTTGTGTGTTAATTTTGTATCCTGCCACCTTGCTGAAGGCATTAATCACCTTCAAGAAGTTACTGATACTATTCTTGGGGTCTGATATATAAAGGATAATGTCATCTGCAAAGAGGGATAGTTTAATTTCTTCCTTTCCAATTTGTATTCCTTTTATGCCCTTCTCTTGTCTAATTGCTTGCAGTAGAACTTCAAGCACTATGTTAAAAAGCAGTGGTGAGAATGGACACCCCTGTCTTGTTCCTGAATTGAGTGGGAACTCGTTGAGTCATTCCCCATTGAGAATGATTTGTGCTTTAGGAGTTTTGTAAATTGTCTTTATTAAATTGAGGTATAGGCCATCAATGCCTATTCTTTCCAGGGCTTTGAACATGAAGTGGTGTTGAATTGTGTCAAAGGCCTTCTCCACATCTATTGAGATAACCATGTGGTTTTTGTGGTTGATCCGATTAATGTGGTGGATTACATTTATCAACTTACGTATGTTGAACCAACTCTGCTTCACTGGGATAAAGCCAACTTGGTCAGGGTGGATAATATTTTTGATGTAGCGTTGTATCCGGTTTGCTAGGATTTTGTTCAAGATTTTTGCATCTAAGTTCATCAGAGATATAGGTCTGTAGTTCTCTTTTCTTGTTGCATCTTTGCATGGTTTGGGAATTAGGGCTATGGTAGCTTCATAGAAGATGTTTGGAAGCCTTCCCTCTTTTTCTATGCTTCTAACAAGCTTCAGAAAGAGTGGTTTCAGCTCAGTGTTTAAGGCTTGCTAGAATTCAGCTGAGAAACCATATGATCCTGGGCTTTTCCTTATGGGAAGGTTTTTGATTACATCTTCAATCTCTGTGGATGTGATAGGTTTATTTAGTGCTTTTATCTGCTCTGGGTTAAGCTTTAGTAGTTGGTATGTGTCCAAAAAGTTATCCATTTCTTCCAGGTTCTCTAATTTTGTGGAGTAGAGGTTTTGGAAGTATGACTTGATGATTCTTCCAATGTCTTCAGGATCTCTTGTGATCTCACCATTGTCCTTTCTGATTTTGTTGATTTGAAAGATAATTTCTTCATTTGATTAGATTGGCGAGGTTTTTGTCAACCTTATTAACTTTTTTAAAGAACCAACTCTTTCATTTATTTGTTTTTTATCGTTTTCTTTATTTCCAATTCATTAATCTTAGCTCTGATTTTAATTATTTCCTTTCATCTTGTGCTCCTCGGGTTAGCTTTTTCCATCTTTTCCAATGATCTTAGGTGGGTGGTTAGGCGATTGATTTGAAACCTCTCTGTCTTTGATATGAAGGTATTTAGAGCAATGAACTTTCCCCTCAGGACTGCCTTCATTGTGTCCCACAACTTCTAATAAGATGTGTTATCATCATCATTTATTACTAGGAAATTCTGAATTTCCTGTTTTATTTCTTGGATGACCCAATCATTTTTTAGGAGCAAATTATTCAGGTGCCAGTACTTTGTGTA
>PVHP010049608.1:0-12129 GCA_004024765.1 Zapus hudsonius
AAGACTTGATCAAAATTGGAAGGTCGTTTAAGTAGATCATGGAATATAACACTTTCTCTACAACACTGAAATAAAATTTTCATGACTGTAACTGTCATTTTTCATATTTTACGACATTTATTTTCTCTAGTCTGAATTATTTGAGGGTAAGGATTATTATAAATGTGACTTTACCTTTCAATATGTAGGATGCTACCTGGCACTAAATGGATATTCAAGTATTGTGGGATCCATGAAATAATTGCCTAGAGAGGCTGTTAGCTAGGTCATTGGGCAAAGGATTTGTCTTACAAACATGAAGATCTGGAGTTCTGCCTCCAGAATTCACATAAAAATGTGAGGTGTAGTAACACAGTCTTATAATTCCATTGCTTGCAAGAAGATACCAGAAGCTTTCTGGCCAGCTAATCTAGCTTACTTGGTGAGTTCTAAGCCAATTATAACCTTGTCTTAAAACAATAGACAGCATTTCTGTAGATAAAACATGAGGATGTCTTATGGTCTCCATATACAGTGTACATAATTTGAACATATGCATATGCACACTTACTGCACACATATACACAAATAAATAAATGATTTAATAGGAAGTATTGGCCTCTCTGACCTAAAATTTATTTACTATCAATATGAACTTCCATGTGTGAAATTGATAGATTCAAGTTCCGGTTTGGAGCATCCCATGGCTTCCTCCTGTTCTACTTCATCCTATTCGTCTTATCTTGTTGTCTATGTGTCTAAAATTTTAGTCTTTGATTCTCTTACAGTTGTCATCTTAACAGTCATTCTATATCATCTTATCCGGTCCCATGGCATCAAGTATTATTTTAATACATAAACCCACTGCTAATATTCATATTCATAAGCTTACTGAACTTCATACTGCCTATCTGCCTAATCAATGTCTCTATTTGCTTGTAAATCACATAATAAACATGCATGTTTCAAATACCTGATTCACACATGTCCTAATTACTCACCAACCTGCTGTCTTGGGAGCCTTCTTCATCCCAGGTAATCACAGCCTTCCATTTAGAATAAAACCTTAATTCTATTTTCCTCTCTTATTTATTCTCATATCAAATTCTAGTTCTTGGGGCTGGAGAGATGGCTTAGTGGTCAAGGTATTTGCCTACAAAGCCTAAGGAGCTGGGTTTGATTCCCCAGTATCCACATACAGCTAGATGCACAAAACGGCACACGCATCTGGAGTGTTTGCAGTGCCTAAGGCCCTGGTGTGCCCAGTCTCTCTCTCTCTCTCTCTCTCTCTCTCTCTCTCTCTCTCTCTCTCTCTCTCTCATATCTCTCCTCTCTTCTTTCTTGCAAATAAGTAAATAAATAAAATATAATTAAAAATTCCAGTAAAAAGTAAATAAAATATAGTTAAAAATTCCACTTCTTTAGAAAATTCTACTCTTATCTTCGGACTCTGTATTTGAACCATTTCTCACTATATTTCTATCTATCTATCTATCTATCTATCTATCTATCTATCTATCTATCTATCATCTATCTATCTATCTGTCTATCTGAAATATGCCCCTTAATATGTTTCCCTGTTTTTGTGCTGTCTACCTCAAATCGATTCTCAAAGCAACAAACAGTGATTTATTTAAATAAAGGCTGTGATAGGTCATTCAACTTCAGAGCCAACCAATGATTGCTATCTACTGATGATGTCTGCCTGTGACCTCCAGTAAAAGACTGAATATGATTTAGGTGAGAAATAATGAATCATACACTATTGTTTGTCACATACAAGTAATTACAATTTGTTATTTAAGACACTTCATTTCAAGATGGAGAAGATCAGTAGTAGATAGTATGTAGATGAGGGAAGTTACAGAGTTGGGGAACTGAGGCTTTGGTATAGGAAATCCCCAGTGTGAGGCCCAGCACTACCACATTCCAGCTGAGACATCCCAGAAGAAACATTTGTATGCAAATAATATATCTCAAGATTTAAAAAGACTTGTCATGTCATCCGATTAAAGCCGCTTGCCTCAGTGTAGAATTCATAGTTGTCCAATGTGGGTTTAATCCACATTAAGTGCCTTTGAATAGCTGTGAAATGTCTGAAAACCTGCATTCAGAAAGCAACTGCAGTATTTCCACTGGAAGATAATCCTGAAACAAAGAATTAAAGGGAGAGAGAAAGAAGAGGGACATATTTTTATTCCCAAGCTTATCCTTCTTTGTCTAGCACAAGAAGATTAAGTTGAGACCTATGTGGTCATCAAGTTACCACATCACAAGATACTGGCTTTAAAAAGGCAAGACAGAGAAAAAGTAAACACTTCTCTGATGGGCTGGTTTAGAAACCCCCAACTGGGAATGCATTTAATTCATTGACAAAATTAACATTTTCATCTTTGAACCTTATTTTTCATTTTCTTTTCCTGTTTTTCATCACTGTTTTAATCTCCTATTTTTCATTTCATTTTTTATTTTTATTTTGAAAGAAAGAAAGGAAGGAAGGAAGGAAGGAAGGAAGGAAGGAAGGAAGGAAGGACGGAAGGAAGGAAGGAAGGATGGAAGGAAGGAAGGAGAGATGGAGGGAGGGAAGGGAGAGAGGGATGGAGGAAAAAAGATAAAGAAAGAAAGAAGGGAGCTCTCCTTTTTTTTTAAATGAAATGAATCATTAGTGGAGAAACACACTTTTACTTTAGACTAGAGCTCTATGGAGTTAGGAGTCACTTCCAAACGTTAAAGATGAAGATTACATGTACATGCCATTAAGTTTTCTGGTTGGATTTGTGTCGAACCCTTTCTCTTTAAAGGAACGGATCTGACAAGATCTACAGCTGTCCCTGTCCTTTATCCTAAAAGCCTCCTCACTGCATGGATTTCCACGAAACCTAATAGAAGGTAAACAGGGCAACAGATAAGTGAGAGTGTTATAAAAATCTGTAAAGCTTAGTCTATTTCTCCATTTCCCCATTGTATGTGCTTTCTGTAAATGTCTCAGAAATAGCAAAACGCAGTAGTCTTTAGTAACTCACCAAGCTAATAATTGGCCTGTGCTCTTTTTATCCTGACTGGATCTTCTGGATTAACCTCTTTGACTCATGCATGGGAGGCTCTCCAGTGTTCTCTCTAGATGCCATTCTCCCTTCTTCTTTGCCCTTGACTCAACCTTGGACATCTCCAGCAACAGCCATAAATGTATTAATCTCCATGATGATCCTGAACTCCAGGATTCACTGGCTCTAAACTCCTTGTAACACCCAGTGCAGTTGATGTGGATGAGGTGCAGTTGGGGAGGAGACGGTCACCTCAAGACCTTGGATGTCAGTGTGTTTTTAGTTAACAAATTGTTTGATTCCTTGTATCATAGGGCCTTTGAAACATCTGTAGCTTAAAGGAGAGATACTTATTTCTCTCTGCATCAAAGCAGTCCACGACTAAAAAGAATAGGGATGGTACTGAGGTTCCGAGGTTATGATTGCACAATTCTTCAAGCTTGTCTCTCTGATAAGGGCCTGCTTGTGACTTAAATCTTTTGGAGAAAAGTGGGTTTTTGGCACTTGACCCTGATTTCAGCTCAGGTAGCATTGAAGCCTGCAGGTCCTTCCTGATAAATTGTTCATCAGGCCCATAGCATTGGTAAGAATCTTTCACAGACAACATTTTGGTCTGCATGGTTTCTTTCTTCAGGACTTTGCTCACCGGACCCATTTTAGAGCACTGGTAAGAGTCTTAACCCATGGCCCACTCCACCTGCACTAAAGTTGTTGCTTGGTGCTCATGTGTCCAGCTAGAAGTTATGGTTCTGAATATATACGGGGTACAGGAAGTGGAGAGTGAAGGCCCAAATGTCATTTGTGGTCCCAAAAATGCAATCTCTACTTGGGAGAATGATTTCTTTTCTTCTGTTTAATATTTCAGTGTGTTTTATGATTCTGTTTCTGTTTATTGTGAATTATTTTGTTGGCACTCTACTCTTAAACACTGGTCTCAGAAGCTTTGTTTGTATAAGCTGGCATCCAAAGAACATATCACACAGAAGTATTGATGAGTCTCAGTTCCAAAGCCTGCAGTACTGCTGTCTGCAGAAGGCAGGTGTCACCATGCAAAGGGTGTCTTGGTAGCCAAACAGTCTGTTGTTCCAGCCAACACATATCTACAAGTCTGTATTCCCAGGAAAAATATTTTAATTTTTCAAAGCCCTGCCTATTAGCAATATAGGTAATCATAGTCTACTGAAACCAAGGGCATATACCCATTGGGAAACAGAGTCTGGGTCCCTCATTTTAATCTGCAGTATTGGCTCACCTCTACAATTTCTGAAACTGCAAACACTCTACGAAACTTTGATAACAAACATATTTCCTTATTAGACTTAGAAGTTGTGAGCTAATCATGCAACTTCTACAATATACCTGTGGTCAGGCACAAGAGCTAAATGAAGTGTGACAAAATTGTCTTCATTGCTTACATTGATTTTAAATTAAGTTTATTTTAAGTATATAATCTTCATCTTTTTAAATCTTTCATATGGTTGTTAGTAAAGATTTTGACAGGTTTTGTAAGATAGACTATTAATAGCAGTTAACTAGTACTTAATATTTGAATATCTAATCTTATACTATGGATGGCCGTAATACAATACTAGAACACACAGTGAATACTGGAGATAGTAACTGTGTTGCTGACTTGAATATTTCAGGAAGATGTTATGTCATCATTTCAAAGATTCAAAAACAATCATTACTGTGATGGAGGGGAAAATGGCATTGCTGTGTCTCTTCCTACACTTGAAGAGATTTAAATTGAGATCTGTGTAACTGCAGGCGATGTTTTTAACAGCCACATCTTCCTTCTCTCTTAACTTAAAGATATGAAAACTATGGGTATAGATAGGGACAATATTAGGAATATATGAATATTTTCTTTTCATTGTTTATCTGTCACCATTTCACTAACATGGATAAAATTAATTTTGCTTAAATTTTCATATTATTTCAAATATCTTTGAACAAAAGGTTCAGAACAATGTACCATGTTTTCAAAATATAGAAATGTGATGTTGAATGGACAAGAAAATAGCTTTTTGTGAAAACTACATGCATTATCCAGTGATGTCTAGTAGTAAGTTATAGTCTGTAGACAGAAGATTGCAACATTTTAGAAACCTCTTTTTTTGGAGAGTTTCTGCTCAGTTTGATTTTGCTTTTTGGTGCATAAGCTGGGCTGGGACAAGTTTGGATATGTTTGAGGTTATTGCAGTGTCAGTAGGAATTTTCAAACTCCTTTTTAAAATGTATATGCAGGTTATTAAAGTGTCAGTAGGAGTTTCTAGTCTTTTTCTTCCCTAAAATACTTGAGTAAGGTGAAAACTTTTCACATGTAACCACTTTCCTATTACTTGGTTTTTCTTTATTTTATTTCTCTAATAAGGAATATCTCATTGACTTTTGATATAGGTGCAGCACTATCGTTTTCTTCATATGTTTCTGTAGTATGTTTGTTCTGGTGTGTTTGGTGTGTGTGTGTGTGTGTGTGTGTGTGTGTGTGTGTGTGTGTGTGTGTGTGTGCACGCCTGCAGATTGCATGGAAGCTAGAGTTCTAAATAACATCCAGTGTCCTCTTCCACACTCCACCCCTCTTCTGCTTTCCTTGAGATGACAGCGTCACTTAACCTCAGCTGCCATGGCTGGTCAGATTGGCTAACTAGTGACCAACAACTCTCTGGTCTCTGTTCACCACAGGGTTGGGGCTACAGGTGTGCACCATGTCTATTTGTACCCAACTTTTCAGATGAATGCTAGGGATGATCCTCACACAGGTTCAAGCCCTCGTGCCTCCATGGGAATCACTGTTATTACCTCCTCAACTATTCCCCTCATCCACGGCAATGAATTTTTCTCCAGGAAGTATCACAGCGCATCCTTGAGGTTATTTATACTCCCCTGCTCTTTGCTGGCTCCCTTGCACCCTGTACTTCCCACAATCATCCCTGAAGGGAAAGTGATACGATGTTATTCCATGCCTGAGATTGCATTCATGTTGATAAGATATAATTGTCTCCATGAATTCCTTAGCCCAGATCCAATAAAATTTATTTTGAAATAAGTATTAGTAGAATTACAACTATTCATTATCATAAATTTGACTGCAATCAAGTCTTCCTAAGGGACCACTCAGATGTGGTCATTTTCCTTCTTAAAATATGTACCTCACCAGTTGTAAGTTCAGTGAGTTCTTTTCGATTACTTAGAAGTCAAAATTTTGTTTCTTCCCCGATTGCATTGGGACCAAAATACAAATATTTCTCATGAGAAATCAATGGCATGGGATGGTATAAGCACACTATCAGCTTTATCAACTGGAAAGCAAAAATGTAAATGTCCTTGAAATATAACGACATGAGAGGGGAAAAGTGCATATACACTCAGTGAGTTTTATTACTTAATGCTACAGAGGAAATGGATGTAAGCCTTTATGGAGAGAGATTTCCTGAGCAATACTACAAAGATTGCATGCGATGCAGGCAGGAGTCAGAAATGAGCACTTCTGATGGAAGTCAGAGTGAGTAACTGAGAGGCAGAATTGATGTACTTGACATTGAACTGTGAATCACAATAGGAGACAAGATCAGAAGAACAATGTGGCACCTTTACAGAGAAGGCGTACTAAAGCTTAAATGCCTACACTGATAAAGGTCCTATGAACTTTGTAGGAAAGTGTTTCTTTTTTAATGAATACATGCTTTAAATGTTACATTTAACATGCATTCATTCATGTAGTCCATAGGGTAACTGTGAGGAAGGTCTTGCAAGCATCATTATTTTAAAATTGGGAAGACTGGGCAGTAAAATAAGCCAGTCATAAAGAAGTAAAATAAATTTTATTCAGGCTGAAAAAAAGGTACATAGAGAGACTCTAGTACACGCTAGAGTTCACGTAAGACAAATGTGTCTTAAGTTTATAAAGAAAGAAAGAATAAAAGTGGCAGAAATAAATATGAAAGAAGCTGAGAGACCTATATAGGGAATTAGCAATGAGGAAATGGAAAATTGTAGGTGATGGCATAAATAGGGAATTACTAAGAATAGTTTGGCAACATGGATTGGACATGGTATATTTTTGATGTTTCTCAGCAATGTATGATATTGAGCAATTATTCTGTACGGAAGCTTGGTTCAGAAGGGAATTGTACCTGTGTAGGGAGAAGCCAGGCTAATATGTCAGTCCTCTTACCAAAGTTTTTTTGTGCAGCCAGGAAGTTCATCTTTCTCAGTGCCTCAATTCACACAGCTAATGACAGAGTGCATCTCTAGTGCTCATGTTAACCACTCCTGTGTCCAGGATCTCCATGATGAATGCAAAATCTTCTCATTCCTGGACTTCACATTCATTCCTTGTGATTTCTATTACCCAATTGATGTGTAATCACATTTGAGTCTCCCCCAATTTTCCAGACTGCTTAAAAGAACCTCAGCTCTATCTGCATCTTTTGGTTTGGACTTCTGAATATTAAGACATTTTGATATGACATTCGTATGCCATGTCCTGGATCCAGGGATCAAAGTTAAACACCATTCTTGCTAATTTTGTTATATTTTTCCAGATCAACTTCTTAATTGAAAAGAAAGTTAAATAATCCATATATATATATATATATATATATATATATATATATATATATATGTGTGTGTGTGTGTGTGTGTGTGTGTGTGTGTGTGTGTGTGTGTAATTTTATTCTAGATATCTGAGAAGTGGAATAAAGAACAGAAAACATTTGACATCAAAAATCCAAAACTGTCAATCAACCAAAGGGGTCAAGAAGTGAACAGATGGTTGCCAAAAGAAACACAAGTGGCCAACAGACATTTAAAAAATGTTCAATATCTTTAGCCATCAAGGACATGGAAATGGAAATTACTTTGAGATTTTACTTCAGCCCACTTATAATGACTATCATCCATGACACTAATGACAAGAAATGCCCGTGAGCTTGTAGGAAGAAGGCACACTGGTGGGAGTGTAAACTGGTGTGCCCACTATGCTATTTAATGTGGAGGCTACTCAAAGGACTGAAAATTGAACTGCCATGTGGCCCATGTATATCACTCTTGAGCATATATCCTAAGGAATCTATATCCAACCACAGAGATACTGCTATATTCATCATCACTGGGGTATCAAATCAACCTAGATGCTCATTGATTAATGACTGAAAAATGAGAATATAGTACATGTATACAATGGAATTTTACTCAGTTGTAAAGAAAAAAAAATTATAAAACTTTCAGGCAAAGGATTGGAAATGGAAAATGGCATACTAAGTGAGGTAATCTAGGCCCAGAAAGACAAATATCACGTTTCCGCTCATACATGGATCCTAATTTGTAATGTTTGCATGTATGTAAACACAGGACAGGACATGGGAGCTTGCACAGTCTAGGAATCAAAACAGGATACCATGAGATGGGAGCAACAGGTGAAGAGGAGGTAGGGGGAGAATGAAGGAAACATGTTTAGGAAGGGGGAGAGGAGGCTAAGGTCAAAGAGAGGTGGGAGGAGAGACGGTCATGGTAGAAAGAGGGAGAAGGAAAGCAAAAATAGAATTTGATTGAAATGCACAGTAATGAGCCTCATTTCTTTGTATGCCTTTAAAATACATTAACTTAAAAAAAACAAAATAAAGGAAAATCAAATACATAACAAGATCATGTTTTGGGTGTCTGTCTCATCGATTTTGGTAACTCCTCTTCACTTAATATTTCTTTTTGACAATCCTTTATTTCCCTTTTTGTGTTTCAGTTCTGCAAACTGCTTCATTGACCGTTTCCTTGCTTCCTATCATCAAAATCCCCATTGTATAAGGTTTACCTCATAAGAAAAAATCATCTATCAGCAGGGCATGGTGGTGCACACCTTTAATCCCAGCACTCAGGAGGCAGAGGTACGAGGATCACCATGAGTCCAAGGCCACCCTGAGATTAGTGAATTCAAGGTCAGCCTGGACTAGAGTAAGACCCTACTTCAAAAAAACAAAAAAAATCATCTATCATCTACCTGCTTACCATCTATCAATCTATCATCTGTCTACCCATCCATATAGCTGCTCTGTCTAAAGTTTTTCCTGGAAAGGATAATGAAAGGGGAGGAAGAAGCATACTGTGGTAGTACACCCCATCAATCCCAGTACAAGAGAGGATGATGCAAGAGGGCAAGGTGAGTGTGAGTCCAGCCTGGTTCACATAGTGAGCTGCAGGCTAGCCTTGGTGGGCTGCTTCCATTCAATTCCCTCCCATAAGAAATGCTGAAGGGTCTGGTGAGTCTTCACTGAAGATCAAGTCTCCTGTTGGAGTGATCAAAGACCTCATATCAAGCAGCACTCACGTATAATTCACAAAAGGCATTTCAACGTAAAATGTAAGCAGATCACTTTTAAATTTGTTTCTTGACATTTTCGTAGAGATCAATTACATTTTGATTTCATGGAAGACACACATTGCACTCCCTTCTTTCCCTGGGTCTCATTGCACTTTTTCTATACATCTCACACTGGAGTCTGGGAGAATGCTTCTTCCTCCCTCTCACTTTTCAGCTGTCCCTCCCCAACCTCTGTTAGAAAGCATGCTGATTGGCCCATCAAGGGCAGGTCTTGTGCAGGTAAAACATCTAGTGTAAGTTCACCAGGGAAATGACCTTGTTGGATGCAGATGACAAAGTTTCACAGCACTTGTCTTCAACCTCCAGCAGTAATATTCTTTCCTTCCCATCTTCAGTGATATTTCCTGTGCCCCGCAGGGAATGATGTGAATGTCTTGTTTCAGGTAGAGCACTCATCAGTCACTGATTTTCAGTACTTGAGCAGTTGTCTGCATTGACCACCACTCACTGCCAAAATAATAACTAGCTAACTAACTAACTAAACAAACAAACAAACAAACAAATAAACAAATAAATAAATAAATAAATAATCTCTTCTAATCTGGGCTGAGAGTAGCACTGCTCTGGGGATTTAAAAATAAATATTTAGATGAAATGTTGACAGCACATCTATCTAGTAGTACAGCAATAGTAGGGTCTTCTGTAGGGCCTGCATTCTCCCTAGCTATGGGCATTTGACATGGATTTCAGTAACAGGAATGCATTCCCTCCTATGGAGTAGACCTTAAAGTACAGCCATGAATTGTTGGTTATCCCCATAACGCCAATGCCACTATTGCATGGAAGACATTTCTTACAGAATATTTTGCTCTCTGTTAAAGTTGCCTGCCTACCACCTTCCATCACTTCTTAAACTAATCAGCAGGGAGAAAACTGTCCCATCAACTTCAACATCATTTCTTAGGCTTTGAGCCCCTGAGGTGTGGTGCCTTCAGGAATAGGGATTCACCTTTTTAGTCATGATGGATATTCAAGACCCATGGCAATAGCCTGCATTATTTTGTGAGCCTCACAGGTTTCCCTTCCGGTCACTTTTTTAAAAGGGTTAGTTGGAGAAATTTCCATGTTCTGAGGAACTGAAAAAAGTAAAATATGTGGCTTCTAAGAATCTATGTACGTGGCGAGAGTGAAAATGAAAATCTACCTATAAGCCTGGATTATTCTTACTTTGAATATCTGAGCAAAACAGAGCACATATAATAGCATGCATGCTTAGATGATAGCCTTGGTCCAGGAGTCTGCCCCAATGACTGATGTTTGTCATTATGGCCTTAGCTTTACATGCCTTTGTCCCCCTCCACACGAATCATCTGAAGGCTGATGAAAGGGAGGAGCTGAGTTCCCTGCACACATTGAAGCAGAGGAAGAAAAAAAATCTGTATTAAAGATTTAAAACACACACACAATCAAAGGTTTCTGTACTTCAGGACACCTTAATTTCCATCAGCTTGTGCAGCTGTGTGCTCCCCACAGAGCAGAGTCATAAGAGGGTGGATTAATTAAGCCATTATGCCCTGAGAGATAGGTATAATTACTAATCTTCTCACCATACTATTTTGAGTTCCCAAAATTCAGTAAGTTAAAGATTGAGGGTTTTTTTTCCCTCTAGATGCTACTGCAGAAACAGAAACAAGAAGAAAATTCCAACAATAATGAATATTAAAAAAACACAAAAATAAACACACTCCCCATTACAATGGAGCTGTCAGAAAATAGTTCTGTATAGAGGATTATTTTGCTTTCAGGCAACAGTACCAGCAAGAATAATCATAAAAGGGGCTTGGAATATGTCTAAAAATGCTTGCCATGTGAGCACCAGACCCTAATTTGAGTCCCAGAAACTCCATAAAAAAGTCAGGTCTGGTGGCATGACCTTGAAACCCTAGTGCTGGGGAGGATGATGAAAGGAAGATCTCCAGTTCCAAGCCAATAGAGACCTTGTCTCCAAAAGGATGGATGTCACCTGAAAGGAGTGTTCTCTGCCTTCTGGTCTCCACATGTACCCACAGATAACACATGTTTTTCACACACAAATGGACATGCATACACACACACTCACAGATACAAAAGAAGAACCAAGCATGTGTGTAGACATGTGAAAAAAGATTACCATAAAACATTTCTGAAAGGATCCAAGACTAGAGAATCTTCATATGCATTATCCCATAGACATTCAGCCTAAGCTTTGAGAATAGGGGAAAAAGACAGAGCAAGATATCCAACAACCCTTCCTATCTCCTATGAGAAATGCTGTCCTCAAGGTGATTGTAGGAGAAGCCCTTAACATTGATGACAATATCCTGGAGAATCATCTAGAGTTCACCTGCTCCTATGACCATGAATTGAGACCAACCATGAAACAGGATCACATGTTTGTTTTGGCATATTATTATCTGTTTTCTGTTGTATGTTATAAATCTCGTTTTTCCAAGCAGACAACAAAGTGTGCTGACAGAAACATTTAAGCAACAAAAGAGAGTACTCCAATTGATGTGAAAAACTTATTTTAATGCACACTAGCCAAGCCATACTTAATGCCAGTGAGTACTAGTAACATAGAAATGCTGTGATGGTCTCTCTATGGTCTCCATCTTCAAATAACAGCTTCTCCCACAGTTTGAGGGTCTCTTAAGGTGTGAAGTTCTCAGAATTTAAGTCCTTCTATGTGGTCCAAGTTTTCTTTTCTTTCCTTTTTTTAGTTCAGTTTTGAGTTCAGTTTTTATA
>PVHP010049609.1:0-12114 GCA_004024765.1 Zapus hudsonius
TATATAGTCTTAAACTAGCCTCTAACTCACGGCAATCCTCCTACCTCTGCCTCCCAAGTGCTGGGATTAAAGGCGTGCGCCACCATGCCTGGCTTGGAATATAGTTCTTTTTAAATTTTTTATTTGAGAAAGAGAGGAGTATGGGCATTAGGGCCTCTTGCCACTGCAATTAACTCCAGATGCATGGCTTTACATTGGTACCGGGGAATCAAGTGTCATTAACTGCTGAGCCATCTTCCCAGGCCCATATTTTAAGAATTATTTCTACTTAGAAAGCCACCCATCTTATTCTTCTTTCACCTAAATTAAATGTGGTTCATGTGCTAAGTCTAACAAAGTCGATGCTAAACTTCTTCCCTGCCTACAAGCATCAGCTTAGTCAACAGCTGCTTACAAATAGGGTTTCTCAAGCTAGGCATTTTCATGGTGGCATCCTGTGATCTACTAGAGGCTTAGAGTGTGCTGGGACTCTAACCAGTAGCACATTTCTGCCCCCAGTCCTAGCAATCAAAAAACTTTTCCAGACATTGCTAAATGTTCTCTGTGGGCAAAATCACCTAGGTTTGAGAACTTTTTTTAAAATATTTTATTTATTCACATTCAAGCAGAGAGAGAGAGAGAGAGAGAGAGAGAGAGAGAGAGAGAGAGAGAACACCAGGACCACCACCTTGTGGGTCTGGCTTATGTGGGTACTGGGGAATTGAACCCCCGGGCCTTAGGCACTGGAGGCAAGTGCCTTAACCTCTGAGCCATCTCTCCAGCCCAAGAACTTCTTATTTACAGATTGACAATTTATAATCATCTTTCTGTGTTTGGCCAAGGGGGAATGGCATTATAATTAAAGAAAAACACTGGAACAAAAATAGGTTTCTTATTGTTTATACTTTTTTATTTATTTGAGATAAGGTTTCACTCTAGCCTAGACTGACCTGGAACTCACTTTGTAGGCCCAGCTAGCCTTGAACTCACAGCAAGCCTACCTCAGCCTCTTAAGTACTGGGATTAAAGGAGTGCATCACCACACCAGGCTTCAAAAGTGGGTTTTATTTTGTTTTGTTGAGGTAAGGTCTTGCCCTAGCACAGACTAGATTTCACTACTGTAGTCTCAGGGTGGTCTCAAACTCAAGGCAATCCTCCCACTTCTGCCTCCCTAGTGCCCAGCCAGATGCAGTTTGAATAAGAACAACGTTGCTCAACTGTCATAAAGTACAGGCTACCTACAACTGCATTCCTCCAACCAAATGGCTGAAAGGACCAACAAGGTTTTTTTTTTTTAAGGTTTTTAAAATATATAATCTCTATTTTTTTGTAGATTTTTTTTTGGGGGGGTAGGGCCTCACTCTAGCCCACGCTGATCTGGAATTAACTATGTAGTCTCAGGGTGGCCTTGAACTCATCATGGCAATCCTAACTCATCATGGCAATCCTAACTCTGCTTCCTGAGTTCTGGGATTAAAGGCATGTACCACCACACCCAGCCAGTAAAGTATTTTTAATAACTAGCAATGAGCTAAACAATATATATACATATACATATATACACACACATATATGTTTGCGACAAAGTCTTATGTATAGTATAGGCTAGTCTCAAACTTGACAGGTAGCCAAAGATGACTTTGAATTCCAAATTTTTCAGCTTCTACCTTTCAAGTGCTGGGATTACAGGTATTCTCCTGCCATGCCTGGCCATGATTTCTTGAGTTCCATGTCAACCTGGGCTAGTGTTAGATGCTGCTTCAAAAAACAAACAAAATAGGCTGAGAAGATGGTTCGGTAGCTAAAGGCACCTGCTTACTAAGCCCACCAGCCTGGGTTTGATTCCCGAGTACCCGTGTAAATCCAGATGCACAAAGTGGCACATACATCTAGTTTGTTTGCAGCAGCAGCAAGAGGCCCTGGTGTGCCCATTCTCATTCATATTCTCTCTCCATAAATAAATAAAAATATTTAAGTAAAAAAATATTTAAGCCTGGACTAGAGCAAGACCCTACCTCGAAAAACCAAAAAAAAAAAAAAATTAAGTAAAATAAAGCAAATAATGAACTATCTATTTCCAACCAGATTCTCCATCAATCAATTTAACCACCAACATTATTAGTTTCTTGTGAAATTACTAAGTTTTTTAGTTACTGTTTTACAGAGAAAAAAAATCCCCATAATACAATGTCACATTCAACACAATGCTCTGTGCTTTTTAAAATGAACACTATAAACCAGGCTTGGTGGCACACGCCTTTAATCCCAGCACTCGGGAGGCAGAGGTAGGAGGATCACCATGAGTTCGAGGCCACCCTGAGACTACAGAGTGAATTCCAGGTCAGCCTGGGCTAGAGCGAGACCCTACCTCGAAAAACCAATGAGGAATCTTCAGGCAAAATTATGTTAAACTTTAACTCCAACCACATATTGGCCATTCCAGTTACCTTCTGAGACATTCACAGAGATTTATTCATTAAATTGAGAGCATACACTCCCTTCCACAAGAAGAAGAGGAGGAAACAAAAGCCAAGTTTACCTTGTTTCAATCAACGTTCATAAACTACTGATATTATTTCAAATACATTAAAATGGTACACTCAAAAGAGTGAAAATCATTCAGGTCTTCTCATTTTAAGGTCACGCAGCATAAGTAAAAAGTTATACTCCTAGCCGGGCATGGTGGCGCATGCCTTTAATCCCAGCACTCAGAAAAAAAAAATCCTCTTATCCAGGTGTGGTAGGACATGCTTTTAATCCCAGCACTATAAATTCCAAGCCAGCCTGGGCTACAGAGTGAGTTCCAGGCCAATCTGGTTAGAATTTGACCCTGCTTTAAAAAATAAAATTGGAGGATCCAAATGGAACCCCGCAGAGAATGACGGGATGAACAAGGGGCCCACAGCTACAGCCATTAAATCAACACAGGATAAGCCAGTGAGACAGAAACCACTGATTTTCGACACAAAGACCCCTAAGCTCACAACCTTAAAGCAACCTTAATACCTTAATACTCATCCACCACGACTCAGGGAACTATGTGGAAGAGGGGGCGGAAAGATTGTGAGAGCCGTGGTGGGGAGAGGCATGGCCAGGAGAACCTGGCTGAATACTAGGCTATCCATGGGCCCCTGTCACAAGGACTGACCCAGATGACCCATGGAGGAGGTTATCCAGCGAAGTGGGGAGGGGAGGATAGCGGGGAATTGGGAATAACAACTCATTGTTTGCCCACTAAATGTGTAACTCATTATGGACAATTAAAAAGAAAAAGAAAAAAAAATTGGCAGGAGGCAGAGGTAGGAGGATCACCATGAGTTCAAGGCCACCCTGAGACTACATAGTGAATTCCAGGTCAGCCTGGAC
Source organism: Zapus hudsonius (assembly GCA_004024765.1). NCBI lineage: Eukaryota > Metazoa > Chordata > Mammalia > Rodentia > Dipodidae > Zapus > Zapus hudsonius. The sequence goes on from PVHP010049609.1 coordinate 3,346, forward strand.
TAGAGCGAGACCCTACCTCGAAACCCCCCCCCCCAAAAAAAAAAAGTTATACTCCAGCCGGGCATGGTGGTTATACTCCAATGTATCCCAGAAAAGGAGTCCAAATTCCAAAGCTGGGAAGAATAATGTATTGTAGACAATATTCTGCCTTGGAATTAAGGGCAAGGACTGACACTATGTCTTTGTTTAATCTTCTGGTGTCACATGAACAGTAAAGACCAAGAAGTCAGGCAATGGAGCTATTCTTTCCCACTTCTCTCCCAACAATCTTTTCTCACCACCCACTCATAGGTTTGTAAAAAAACTGAAAAAGACTGAGGAGAAGGCTCAGTGAGTAAAGTGCTTGCCACCCAAGCGTAAGGAGCTTGGTGCACATACATAGAACCCACATAACAAGCTGGGGATCTTGGCAAACACCATAACCCAGCACAGGGGAGGCAGAGACCGAGACATCTGGGGCTCTCTGGCCAGCTAGCCTAGCCAAATCGGTGAGCTCTAGGTTCAATAAAAGATCCTGTCTCAAAGGATCAAGGTGGAAATGGGCGTGGTGGCACAAGCCATTAAACTCAGCACTTGGGAGGCCAAGGTAGGAGGATTGCCATGAGTTTGAGGCTAGTCTGAGACTACATAGTGAAGAGCAATCAAGGAAGACACCCAAAATCTATCTCTGGCCTCCACAAGCACACACATGAGCAACTGCAAACACATACATTCACACTATACACATGCAAACAAACAAACAAAACAACAAAAAACCCTGACAGATCAACCAGCTATCTGCTAGACCATTTGACTTTAGGGAATCAGAAAAAAAATAGTTTACCTATTTATTGATTTTAGAAAGCACTCCATTTCTCCCCTCAAAAAAAAAAAAAACAAAAAAACTTTACTCAGCAAAATCTATTATAGATGAGAAAGATGTGAATTCAGTCATATGCTGTTTGTCTAGTCATTCTGGGCATTCGCAGGACTAATGCCACTGCCATCATATCATACACTGTGGCCAAGATGAAGTTTCTTCCAGTGTACTGCAAAATCCACAGTAAGTCAAAGACCATTATTTGCCAGTCCTCTTTATCACAACACAAAACTAGTGGTGAATCCTCCCATAGTCGGGAGCTGCTAGGCAGCTCAATAAAATACCTTATCTGAAAAGGCTCTGCGCAATTCTGGTAGGTTCACAGACTTCCCACAATGCTACCCTGGAAATAAAATGACAGTATTTTCATTCTACAGTGGCTAAAGAAATTCTATTTTGAAAATTGCATGCACTGAATAAAACTGTATACATGGCCTTAATGGAATCTACTTTTGAAAATAAGCTCTTTATGTTTAAAAAAGAAATGAAAGTTGGGCATGGTGGCACATGCCTTTAATCCCAGCACTCGGGAGGCAGAGGTAGGAGGACGCTGTGAGTTCAAGGCCACCGTGAGACTACATAGTGAATTCCAGGTCAGCCTGGACTAGAGCGAGACCCTACCTCAAAAACACCAAAAAAAAAAAAAAAAAAAAAAAAAAAAAAAAAAAAAAAAAAAAAAAAAAAAAAGAAAGAAAGAAAGAAAAAAAAAAGAAAAAGGAAAAGAAATGAGGCAATAAGGCTTCATATTTTTACCATAGAACTGCCTTTTTGCTAATGAGGCCAATATATAATCTATAGACATAAAGCAGACAGTTGATAAAATTTAACACATAAGGGGACCTTACCTTTCATTCCTTCTCCTACCAAAGCAAAAATATGTAAGGATATGCATACTTATCACTCTAATAACACTATGATCAAAACCTCAGAAGGATGATGGGAATTTATAAAATGTCCACAAATATTTTTTAAAAAATCAAAGATAACTATTATAGAAACAAACAGATTAATTAAAATAAGCAATTGAAGCCAGGTGTGGTGGGACATGCCTTTAATCCCAGCACTCATGAGGCAGAGGTAGGAGGATTCCCCAAGAGTTTGAAGCCACCCTGAGACAACAGTGAATTCCAGGTCAGCCTGAGCTAGAACAAGACCTTACCTCAAAACAACAACAACAACAACAACAATAATTAGTAATTAATAATAAATAAATAAGCAACTAATGTCTCCACTGATTCTTCCAATCACTTCATGGCTTACATTGACCATGAGAATTTATACAAGCTTTGCACGGGATTTAACTCTGGACACAGAACTCATTGAGACACATGAATGTCCTAAAACACCCCTTTCACCACATAAACTATGAATAGGCTTAAAACAAGCACTGTAGAATTTGGAGCTAGGTTTTGTCCCTACCAAATTCAATCAGCCACAGAATAAAAATATTGGTTTCACTAAGCACATTGCACCTGCCAGACTTAGGCATGCCCCAAGTCAAATATCTGCAATTTTTTTCATCAAATCTGCACAAATGAAAGAATTGAGCCAGACTTCTACCTCTTGTCATAGACACAATGACCTTCAGTGTAGTTCACCATTTACTGAGTTCCTTATATGAATATATGCCAGGTATTAACTATACCAGTTACATTATCTCTAGCCCTCACAACAGATCTCATTCTTTGATGAGGAAACTGAGGCCAGAGGGGGTAGTGCAAGGTGTCTTGTTCAATGCCACAAGGCTAGTCAATGGCAGGAGTGGAGGAATGTCAGCTGAGTCTTGCTGGGCCCCGGAGAACTGTCCCTTTAGCTAAGGTCATTAACTGCAACAGAGTTCACCTCTACTACAGTTAGTGCATGTGCTGATTGTCTCCGATGCTGACAAGACCTGAGAAAAACATCGTGCCTAACATGGTGGCACAAGACCCACCAGTTGCCAAGGAGACACAGTCACCTATTTCAGAATAACCAGTTTCAAAATACAAGACCATCCACCTTTATTCTCTCCTTTTCTTAGCTATCTCTCAACTGACTTTCTAGAAAAAGAAAAATGAAGCTCAAGGAGTATGTTCACATTTTTGGTAAAATTACCTAAAACCTATGAAAAAAGGGTGACTATTTCTTTACAGTTCACATCAATGGTTTACTTCCTTGATGGGCTTCACACATTCAAACACAAAATCACCCTAAAACATTACTAGTCAACTTTTCCCCCCTACAGATTTGAAAAGTATTTTCTCACCACACCACACGCTTACTTCCCATATTCAGAGAGAACTGGAAACCAATCTGGGTGTCTTGAATCAGATCTTGAGGCAAAAGTTGCAAAGAGGAGCTGCTGGTCTCAAAGCTCCTAAGGGAAGGGCGCTGGCTGCAGCAGTGTGTTGAAGACACTGTTGGCACCATCACACCTCTAAGGTCTCACTGCTCTGCAATCCTTTCCAGCTTCCAAGCTCTAGTATCTGGCAGGAAGCGCAAAGAGTGCTTTTCTCATAGCCATACGTGCTACTGGATCAGCTCTACAGTGTGGGTGTTTAACTAGGTAAGTGACTGGTTAGAAGAGGTTCTGCAAAACCAAACCAAAGGAAACAAAATGTTCCCCGAGACTTCAGTAGTCTGCCCAACACTACACTGACAAAGAAAAGAAGCATATCTGCAACTTTGAAGTGGTTTGAGTTTAGGATAGGCAAGTAATTTCCATAGTAAAACTTCAGGTGTGACACAAACAAAAAATATAACTTGTAACATAAGCCACTTCAATCATGTATATTAGGTAATAAAAATACAATATATGCAACCTCAGCATGTTTTCAAAATTCATAGCCTATACTGTGTGATTATTAAATACTGTTCATCAGGTATGTGAAACAGTTCTAAGCAAGATTCTAAAACTCTCTTGCAGCCGGGCATGGTGGCGCACACCTTTAATCCCAGCACTCGGGAGGCAGAAGTAGGAGGATCAAGGTGAGTTCAAGGCCACCCTGAGACTACATAGTGAATTCCAGGTCAGCCTGGGCTAGAGCAAGACCCTACCTAAAAAAACCAAAATAATAATAATAATAATAATAATAATAATTACTCTCTTGCTTTCCAAAATGCTAATACCTAGAATTCCTTAGGCTCTCAGAATCCCAATTTTTAAAAAAGTTTCAACACAGGATAAGCCAGTGAGAGAAACCAACGATTTCGACACAAAAACCCCTGAGCTCACAACATTAAAGCAGCCTTAATACTCACCCACCACGACTTCGAAGAGGGGGCGGAAAAGATTGTGAGAGCAGTAGTGGGGGAGACTATCCAGAGGCATGGCACCCCTCAGTAACAACACACTTGGGCCAGGAGAACTGGGCTGAATACTAGGCTATCCATGGTCCCCTGCCACAAGGACTGATCCAGAGGGCCCACAGAGGAGGATATCCAGCTGATTGGGGATGGGGAGGGAAGGCATTGGGGAATTAGGGATAACAACTCATTGTTGGCCCACTAAATAATGTAACTCATTATGGACAATAAAAAAAAGTTTCAAATGATTTTTTTAAATGAAAAAAAATTGCAAGCCCTGAGAAACCTGGGAACTGTGCTTAGAACCAGTGCCTATCACATGGCTCTTGTGAAACATCAACAGACAAAAGCTGAGTGCAGAGTAATTTAAGCAAAAATAACTCAGTTATACCTGCTTATTGATAAAATGGTATGAAGTTCACCCCTAGCTCTAGATTCTAAATGTAGAGACCAAATTCTGCAATTATAATTGAAACCTCATTAAAATACAGACCCCCCCCTAGACTTTGCTGTTAAAATTTGCTACATTTAGACTATGCCAGGAAGACACAGTATCAGTTAATCAGCTTTACTTTACTTTGTCTCTCTAGTTTTAACTTTTTCTGAAAGATTCTCACATGCATCTCCTTTTTCACCAGGCAGACACAGAAATGCTACTTTATAAATGCTAACTGGCCTTTATCAAAGAACAAAACACAATGGTACATATATACAGGCAATTTTGCTCGGATTGCTCAGGGCCAAAGTAACTCTAATTCTTAAGAGAAACAAAACAAAACACAAACTCAAGTTCCTTTCACTTTTGCACAATATAGATCTTCACTTGAAGTTTGAGAATGAGCTTTATGATGACTATAGCTGCACATTAAGTTCATGTGTCTATTTCACTGAGGAGAGAGCCCCTCAGGCTTCCATAGTCCCACAGAAGGAAACCTGTCAAGGAGCCTTTTAAACAAAAGTATCCTAAAGACAGTAGCTATGTGGGTACTGTATGCACACCGGCAATACAAATAAGGAAGCTGCTGACCCAGTGCAACACACCAGCTCCAACGACGGAAACATCACCTGCCTTCAGCCCGGAGCACACATCTGAGCCACAGCAGCTTTCCTCTCCTAAGCAAACATAGATGTGGTCAACAAAGCAAGTTCTTCTTGCCATTCCCAGAACGCTGCCGGTATGACCCATCTCTAGAAAATGTACAGACCTTCATCCCAAATATACCCTATTTATGTTAGGCCTTGTTGTGTTAAACATCATAACAAAAAATTCAAATGACTGCATGGCATATGTATCGATCTGGAGGGGATCATTCAGGTGTTTCTGAGTGTGTGTTGGAGAAGCATGTAAGGAAAACATCATCAATCATGTTTGGACATGGGGACAGTCTAGGGGCAAAGACAGACTCAGGGAAAAACATCCCGTTAACATGGTTGTGGAAAGCACCTTCCTCCAAGGCAAAGGCACATTCCTTTGATTGGCACAAGCCATTTCTGACAATGGATCTGCGATGACAGGCAGGGGCTGCTCTACAATCAGAAGTGTGTGTGTGCGTGCGCGCGCTTGTGTGTGTGTGTGTGTGTGTGTGTGTTATGGGGGAAGGAATGCATTAGATGTAATCAAAGGCTGGCCTGATTCAAACAACATATGGGATCTCACATCCTGAAGACTTGACTACAAGGCGAGACAGGGGCATTTATCCTTTCTACAGGGAGACATCCTTGACAATGAGCATGTTCCGCGAAGATGGAACAGGGGTGTCACTATCCTTGGTGACTCGGATCTGAGATTCTTCAGTGGAGCCTGATTGGAGAGGAGCAGCAGTTGGGGGGGGGGGTGGAGAGAGGTCTGCGTTACTGGGGTGAGTGTGGGGCTGCTGGTGGCGGGTGTACCTCGGATGCGTGTTATCTCCCGGTGCCATAATAGTCCCGGGGCCCGGAGGTTTGGGCGCCACCGCAGGGCGGGGGCGGCGGGGGGTGTGAGCAGCGGCTGCGGGGCAGGAGAACGGTCTCCGGAGGACCGCTGCAAGCTTCCCCTGGGCCCACTCGCCCATGCCAGCTTCGGGCCTGGAGGAGAGCTTGCATAAGTGCAGCCGGGCCGGGCCGGGGTCCCGCGGAGCGCGGCGCCCGGGGCCTCCCCGCCGGACGGGGGCTGCTCCGGCCTAGCGCTCGCAGCTGCCTGCCCGCCGCGACGCGGGCCGAGAGCGAGCCGGCCAGCCCCGAGCACCCGGCCCGGCCCCGCGGCGAGGAGAGGAAGAGGCGGCTGCCCGGGGCGCCGCGGACGCGCGCGGGGAAGGGGGCCCTGTACTCACCCGGGCCGGCCGCCTCCTCCGCCGCCGCCTCGGCCGCCCGCTCGGCGGTCCATCCTGGCGGCGGGGGGCCGTGTGCGCTCGAGTAACCACCGCCGCCGCCGCCGCCGCCGCCGCCGCCGCCGCCGCCGGGCCGGCCCCTCCCCCTGCCCAACGTTAGCGCTCCGGGCCGCTCCTCAGACCCGGCCTGCGCCGCCGCCGCCGCCGCCGCAGCGCTACGTGGCCGCCGCTCCGACGTCTCGCGACTCCCTTCCGAGCGCGCGAGGGCGAGCGGGGCGGCGGGGCGGGCGGCGGGGAGGGAGGGAGGGAGGGAGGGAGGAGGGGGCGTGCGTGTGTGGATGTGCGCGCGGGGGCGGGGAGGCTGGCGAGAGCGCGCGCGCGCGCCCGCGGCCTCGCTCCCCCCCCCCCCCCCGCGAGGATCTCGACACCTCCCTCCTCCTCTCCCCCCTCCCCACCCGCATCCCGACCCGGCGCGCATGCGCAGCTCTCTGACGGGCTCCGGCGCACCTTTTCTCCCTCCTGCCACCTCGGGAGCGCTCGGCGGCGTCCGCCGAGACCCGCCGCTGCCCGCTCCACCCCCGGCCCTCGCCCACTCCTCCCACTCCCCAGCGCAGGTAAAGTCCTAGGCTGCGCATGCGCGCCGCTTCCTGACAATGGGGGTGGGGGCGTGGTTGCTAGAAGGAACCCGCAGAGTGCCAGGGTGGGAAGGAGTTGTGGGCCGGGGGTGTGTGGATTCCACGACACGGGGTAGGAGATTCCGTACAGAATAAGAGGAAGGAGGTGAAAAGTAAAAAGTGAGGTTTGGAAGTAAAAATCTTGGGCTTATGGAGTAAAGTTAAAAACCTTGACTACTTACTGGTCACCTTGTTAGTCGAGGGCGGTGAGTGACAGAGGACAGAAATCAAAGAGCCACCTTGTTGGTAGAAGGCAATGCATGACAGGGGACAGAAATAAAACAGGCCGTGTCTAAGCAGGTAGTGGCCCTTCTCCAGATGAATGGGAGGGCAGGTTAAAAACTGGAGGAATTTAGACCCTGGTCATCAAAACAAAGTTAGAGCTGCGCTTGTCTTGTGGTCAAGAATAGGAGAGGGGATGCTCGGGAGAGGGCTGGAGCCCCAGAGCTGCGGCAAGAAAGGAAGCCTCCTTTGTAAGTGTTACTACATTGTGACTAATTAGCTATTAATCATTAATATAATTAATGGTTCCATTAGCTAACAAGGTAGCATTTATCTAAGTTCAGAGCCAAGAGAAAGTGTCTGTAATTGAAAGGGCTGAGGGTACAGGGAGAGGAAATGACTTGTCAGTATGAAGATTGGGTAGAAAAGCCCCCAGGCAACAACCCTGAGGTCAGGATGACACTTTCACTGCAGAGACCGAACTTCTCTGAAGTTGTCCAGGTCTTATCTTGATTGAAAACTAATTGCATTATTAAAATCACACTTAACTAATGTTTATACACAAGAGCTGACCTCAACAGCACATAGACATTTTTCAGAATAACTTTTCCTCCAAACAGCATGCCACTCCACCCCCCCTAAAAATATCCTCCTGGGAGTAATATGACGTGAGTCTTGGGACAAAGTTAAGGAAGAGATTGAAACTTTATAAGTAAAGGGGTCCGTCCAAGAGCTGACTCTGTCCTTGGCCCCTTCTGAAAACAGACGTCTGGCTTTTATTACACTTGGACTCCAGACTCCAGATATCATAGTTTTGACAACTTTGGGTCATGTTCAATAGTGAGTGCTTTCAGTGGATAAACGCTAAAATTATATCATATTTCAACAGGTAGAGAGAAAATCTTCAAGCAGAACAGGAGGCATATGTAATAAAAAGGAGAGACAGATTCAAAGTGAAAATGAGCTTGGCACCTTAGCGGGGCTTGTGAACTCAGAATGCCTGAGCTGTCTTCTTGACCACTGGATCAATTCCCCACCCTATGCTGGTCGGCATTCTCCTGCTTGGAAGAGGGTTTTGTAGGATCGGTGAGGGAACAAGGTGACCTTCCATGTGTTATGACTGTCCGTCATCTAGAGGCCAGTTCTCTGAATGGCCCCTAGTCATCACAATAGCAGTAATACGGCTTTACACTTGAACAATGACTTATGATTCTTGGAGGGAGTTTATATCCATTATCTCATCAGATCTTCCAACTCCAAACAGGACAGGTATTATTCCCAAAGAAGGAAATTCAAGCCAAAGAATGTTTGGATGGCTTAACAAAAGTCACTCAACCCAGAGAACAATGCAGCCGGAACTCAAATTCTCCCATTCCCAACATAGTGATCTTTCAGGGCCGTTCTGAAAAACTCACATATTCTT
>PVHP010049610.1:0-12021 GCA_004024765.1 Zapus hudsonius
AGGGAGGCAGTACCACTTAGAGCCTCCTTGTAGGCTTGCAGTCTGCGGAGGGGCTGGTTGGGGTGAGCAGGTGAGCTGAGAGCAAGGAAGACACAGAAAAAGGGACTGAGTATGTGACAGGTCCTGGGTGATGTTTCTGGGTAGGTGAGTGGGGCCCTGGCTTGTCACATGTCCCTGGTCCTCCACTGTGAACAGCTCTGGAAGATCAGCACAGGAAGGCAACGTGAATCCCCACAATCACTGTGGATACTGTGGGGCGAGACCTCCTGGTTCTGGGTCCAGGGATGTCTCATCTAGTTGGGAGGGGACTGATTGTGACAGGGTCACACTTGCCAGGGTCGTGCGTGCACGCGCACACGTGTGTGTGTGTGTGTGTGTGTGTGTGTGTGTGTGTGTGTGTTACACCTGCCATGTTCCTGCACCCTGTCCCACAGGCTGAGACGTCACCTAGACCCTGGAGGTCCTACTTCGACCCGATTGTGGTAGATACACAGAAGTCCTGCTTCTTTGCGGAGGGGACAGTCCTGAGACAGGTCAACATGGTAATGGCAGGTGCTGAGGTCCCGAGCTTAGTGGAGGGGAGATTTCCTGTCCTTAGATTTGACCTCTGCCTGTCTGGTCCTGGAGGCAGAGATCTAGGGTACTTTAGGGCCTGGTAGCACCCTTCTTTTCACTGGCAGTCCTGCCATGTGGCCCCCAGCACTCCTTGACCAAGGAAGATGCTGTGCTCTTTTGGCTCAGGACTCCCTCTGCCCCTCCAGGACTCAGGAAAGCTCCGCATAGGTACCTACACAGGGGCCCACCAGCACTGTGCTGTCTACTCTGGAGGTACCAGCTTCACCCCACTCCTGGGGGCTCTGTGGGTGTCCCCCTCCCATGTTACTAACCTGTTCCCCAGGGCAGGATGGTGCTCAGGCTTTTCCTCCCTTGTGAATCAGGCTCATCAGACATGGTATGTGAGCTGCTTGGTGTGCGGGGGAAGGACATCTTATACATCGGGGACCACATCTTTGGGGACATTGTCAAGTCTAAGAAGAGGCAGTGTTGGCGGACTTGCCTGCTAGTTCCTGAGCTGTCCCGGGAGCTGGGCATCTGGGCCCGAGTTCTAGAAGGGTGAGCTGGATGGTCTGCTGTATCTTTGTTTGACCTCTGTAGTCAGTTAATAGTGAGCAGGAATCTTGTCCACTCTGTGGTTTAAGAGGGGGGATATATTTTCCTACATAAGGAAGCAGAAATCCACCAGGGTGGCATGCCCAAAACCACGTAGACAGTAGGGGCCAAACTGATAAAACTCTCATCTCCTGATTCAGGGTTCTGGATGTGATTTGGGGTGTGTGTCTAGGGAACTCTCTCCCCTTCTCGTCACCGACTCTGAGGACTTCAGTGTGTGGGATTTCACCCAGGAAGATGTGAAACCATCCTTGGCTCAGGGCTCATTTACTTTGAGCCCAACATTTTGGGGTTTGTTGTAAGAGCTATTGGGTTGAAGTCATTGCTCTGTGACTTTGAGAAGGTCACCTGACTCCCTGAATGCTCTTGTCACCCACAGGGATAGTGGTGTCTCCCTGAGTAGAGTCTTAAGTGGCCTAAGGGGCTATGGATGTTATGGCTGAGGGAAGAGAGAGAACAGTAGTTGAGGCTTAGCAGACAAATCTTCGCAGGGCCTGTGGGTGACCAAAGTCGTCACTCACCCTCGCTGTCTCCTATCTGTATTTCAGAGCGGTCAGAGCAGCTTAAGAGTCTTGACACTTGCCTTGCAGATCTGTACGAGTAAGAGCGACGCCTTCCAGAAGGTAGCCAGGGGAGAGGCTGAGGTGTGGGGGTCCATGTCCAAATGTGGTAACAAGGTTGGGTCAAGGTCATCAGGATGGGGTTTCTCTCGTGACCTCACTGAGCCTCTTGGAACTGCTCTCATTTGGTGACCTTGCCCAGGAGGCTGAGGGAGGTCATATTCCTCTCTACCTCTTGGGTCATGTGGTCATTTTTGTATCAGGCACATGGATGGTAGAAGTTTCGAACTACAAACCATCAACACCACCAAGAAGGAGATTCAGGTGTTAGGCAGTGAGTGAGGAGAGAATGAACCCAGTAGGAGATGAAGCTTTGTCCCCAAATCCCAGGAGACGATTTGATTTCTGTAACCTTGCTGGAGAGCGGCCTGACCCTGTCCTCCAGTGCCCTCTGCTGGCTTGTGTGTCAAATGACTGCCTGTATATATGTGGGGTGATTGCCTTGAACCTTGTTTCTGTCCCTGCCAGACTGGGTCTTCATTAGTCTACTAGCCAGCTGAGGTCATTGGAGAAGTGATGTGAGAAAATGTGATTCAGGTCCCTGAGTTGATGGATCCTGGGAAAAAAAGAAGAAAAAGGAACACATTCCCTTGTTTTACGTACTGACCAGCTGGTGCAGCTGGGAGTTTCCCACAGAGCAGCGGGTCAAAGGGCATCAGGCCACTGGGCCAATGATCCCGAAGGGTCTTTGCACAGCCCTGTGAGGTTAGCAAGAGAGAAGGGAAAACTATGGGGACCATTCTCCATTCTCTGAAAGCAGGCTCTGGAGGTTGGGGTGAGGCTCCCCCAGGGGGCCTTGCCAAGTCCAATGTTGGAATGTCAGGAGGGAATTTAGGCTGTGAATTTAAAACAAGTGTGCAGAATGTGGCTTTAAAACAGGAAGCTCCTTTCCTCAATCCAAGAGGTGGGGTGGGGGAAATGCTCATTTTGGGGGGGTAGCTGGGCTGAGATCTCAATTCCTGGCGCTTCCCTGTGGCCAGAGGGTGACCCGAGAAATGGACCTGTGTTATGGCACCATGGGCAGCCTGTTCCAATGTGGCTTCTGACAGACCCCGTTCTCCAGCCAGCTGATGCGCTACACCGACCTCTACACCTCCACCTGCCTTGACTTCCTGCACGTCCCGCTCAGCTCACTGTTTCGGGCCGTCCTGAGCTGGTGGGTCCCTGAAGAATCTCCTTGGCCAGCCCTGACTGTCCCCACTGAGGCCCCATCTCCAACTTCTAGACCCGACAGAGTTAAAGCCTTACAGATAACTGCTCACAACTTTAAAAAAATAAGGTTATTGGAGAGAGGATGCCAATATTAGGGATGGTTTTCTTCACATCCACCTTAATTCCTGTCTTAATTTGAGATCACTGTATCTACCCCCTCCCCCTGGTAAAAGTAATGCTACCTCTAAGGAAGAAAAGCACGACCCTTCTCCCCTTAAAGCACACAGTGACTTCCTAGAAGCAGGCGGCAGATGAGGCAGTAAAGGCTCCAAGCTGGTTTTCCTCTGGGAGACCCTAGGGTGCACCTGGGTTAAGATGAAGGACACTGGTAAGCGTTCCTGGAGGCTTCTGGAGGGAGCACTCCCGAGGAGCCAGCCTATTCTATCCAGTAAGGTAGAATCTGATTCTATCCTGTAGGAGTCTGGGGTTAAGGGTGTCAACTTTAACGTGGGCCTTTGGGGTTTCCCGCCTCCTCCATCATTCTCGCATGCCCCTGATTTTCCCAAGGAGACCATTTGTTGACTATCTGCTGAGTTCCCGATACTGGGCTCCTGTTGCGGTCAGCTTTCTAGTTGCTGCGCAGGAAGAACCCAAACAAAAGCGGCTTATGGAGGAATGGGTTTATTTGGCTTACGGACTCGAGGGGAGACTCCATCCTGGCAGGGAAAACGATGGCATGAGCAGAGGGCTGGACATCACCTCCGCCACAGCACTGCAAACAGCGGCAGGAAGGTGTGCCAAACTCTGGCAAGGGGAAGCTGGTTTATAACCCCATAAGCCCGCCCCTGACAACACAGCTTCATCAAGGTTGTAAAACCCAAACTGCCATCAGCTGAGGATTGATCTATCAGAACACATTCAATTGTTTGTGGGGGACACCTGTATCAAACCATAACAGCTCCTCTGTGCTTTTCATTGATTCTGTTTAGTGCTCAGTATAACCAAGCGAAGGAGATTTTATCACCCATCTTACCGTTGGGGAAATGGGAGGGCAGAGAAGCTAAGTCACTTTCTGTCTCACAGTTAGTAGACCACAGAGCTGGAATTTGAACCCAACTCCAAGGATACACTCTGTCCCCTGCATGGCCCTGCCTCTTGGATGGGTTGAGTTGGAAAACCCTTCTTTGCAAGACAGGGTCCCAGACATAACCATCTGTGCTGTTAGACTTCCTTGCTGAGTTGAGGCCAGGCAGGGGAAGAATAGATACCCTCAAGTGATAAGGGCTGTGCTTGCCTGGGAGTTTTTGAAGAAACACACTCTCCTGGGCTCTTGCAGCTGTGGGCAGGGAGTCCACACATCAGTGAGAGTTCTGGGGGGCTTCCTAATGATGGAGCTACTCCATCTCCATCCACGTTGGTTCCAACAGATGCCTCATGAGTTGGGCAAGGGTGGACCTGGCCTTCTGCTGCGTCTCCCCCAGCCAGAAGGTGAGTGGCTGGGAGGCTGCAGGCTCTACTGTTCTCAGCAGAGTCGGAGAAGCTTGGTGGTGTGTGCCTACTGTGGGGTGAGGCAGCAACGGCCAACGCAGAAGCACTTGGAAGTTTATGGGGTCTAGCTTTCACATGGAGTCATTCTTTTTTTTTAATCTTAAATATATATTTATTGTCCATAATGTGTTACATTATTCAGTGGGCAAACAATTAGTTGTTATCCCCAATTCCCCAATGCCCCCCATCCCCAATCAGCTGGATATCCTCCTCCGTGTACCATCTGGATCAGTCCTTCTGGCAGGGGACCCTGGATAGCCTAGTACTCAGCCCGGACCTCCTGGATCAAGTGTGTTGTTCTCAGCTGAATTCTACCAAACCCTCATCATAGAACTGAAACCTCTCTTTTTGAAGCTTGTCAGGGACATAGAAAAATAGGGTAGGCTCCCAAACTCCTTCTATGAAGCTACCATCGCCCTAATTCCCAAACCAGGCAAGGATGTAACAAAGAAAGAAAACTACAGACCCATATCCCTGATTAACTTGGATGCAAAAATCCTAAACAAAATCCTAGCAAACCGAATACAAACCCACATCAAGTCTATAATTCACCCTGACCAAGTTGGCTTCATCCCAGGGATGCAGGGATGGTTCAACATTCACAAATCGATAAATATAATTCACCACATTAACAAACTCAACAGCAAAAACCACATGGTCATCTCAATTGATGCTGAGAAGGCTTTTGACAAAATTCAACACCACTTCATGCACATGGAGTCATTCTTGAGTGACTTTTCCCTTTCATTTCTCCTTTTGATTATTTTCTTTGCTTTCAAAATGGGACTTAGGTCTGATAGAGCCACCTGCACGGTTCACTAGCTGACTGTTGGTATCTGATAACTTCTAGTCAACTGCCGGTGGTTCACTGTGCAAATCCACCCCCTCTGCTCTGGAAGAGGGTGCAGGGGCTGTGCTCTCCCGGGCTTCCTCTGTAGATGGCCCAGAGATGCCAAGGAGCAGCGCTTCCTTGATGATTGCGCTGAGACTCCTGCCATCAAAAGGGCCCTTTCTATCCTGGCTTTCCCGGAACTCACTTGTTAAGATGTCCCTTTCACTGGCCCCCTTTAGCTGGTACAACCTGGTGCAGTGTGCGGATACTGTATGGAGCACCACCTGTTTGCTGACAGTGTGGAAAGTGAACTGGAAGCTCCATTAATCCCGCCAGTGCAGCCGTAACTTTAGTGGTTTGTAGCTATTTTCCTGGGGAGCTGACCAGCAGGTTGACCACACTCCCAGGGGGCTCACAGGAAGTGGAAGCAAGTCATCGATCCCTCTGTCTCCTTGTCCTTGTCAACTCAGTGTAAGGCACCTAGACATTTTTTAAAAGAAATTATTTAAAAAATATCTACAAGAGAGAGAGAGAGAATATAAATGGGTGTTTTAGGGCTTCCAGCCACTGCAAACAAACTCCAGACATTGTGCATCTGGCTTTACGTGGGCAATGGGGAATTGAACTCAGGTCCTTCTGACTTACAGGCAGATGCCTTAACCGCTAAACCATCTCTCCAGCCCCACTTTTTAAAACCACTGCTTGGAGTCACTCTCCATACCACTTTCTTCATTTGTTATAATACCCAGAGCAGAGACAGAGGCGAGGACCAGGCAGGTGACATCATGGTTGACCCGATCTTAGACGTGGGCTCGTCTTCTGCTTGAGATGGCAGGGAAAGTATGGAAGAAGGGACATGTGAGTGTCTTGGAACCCGAGAATATTTCTTTGAGGTAGGAGGGAGTATTGCTGTTATCCTGGAAGTCTTTGAGTCTTTAGGAAATGTGTGTGACAAGTGAATTACTTGAACCCGTTTTCCAAGCTGCGTTATGTTCATATCTAATTTCTAAATATTTCTTATTAAAAATAGTGTTTCTGTGCACTTTGATTCTGTTATATAATTTATAAAGCTTGATTGGCTAGATTGCCTCATTAACTGTATTTTCGTTCCAGGTCATTATGAATGATGAAATGAGATCGTCCAAACATCTTTCACCTTGATGAACACATACATTAAAACATATTGAAAAGCCATACTCATGATTTGCTTAATTTGGTGGGAGCCTCTCTGTGGCTCACCTACCCTGGCTCCTCACTGGTGTAGTTCATTCCTTCTGATTGCTTTTTGACCTAGTGGAGACGGCTGTTGTCACATGGGGTTAGCTTAGACTGCAATGCCACATTGGAGATGACAGAGCTATCCTTGAAGGTCAGGGCTGATGGCACAGTTATCCTCTGTTTTCTGTGGATCCACAGTGGGAACATTTGGAATGTCTGAGGGTCACTAAGGGACACAGGCTGTGTGCTCAAGGACTTCACTTTTGCTTCTCTCCTGCAGCTTCCAGGTCTGCCACTGCCAAAGCCTTTCCTTCTTCCTGGATGGCCTTCCAGGCCCCAGAGACTGCAAGGTCCACGTGTCACAGTATTTGCTTCTTTAAACACTAGATCACTCACTGTTTAAGGGCTAAAGGTATTTTCTCAGGAAGACTGTTCAGCCCCTAGGGCCCATGCTTTTCTGGAAAAGTCCTAAAATATGCTATAATAGCCAGTATAAGAAAAGAAAAATAAACAGCGGCAACAATAAACAAGCAGGCTTCCCTTCCAGGGTAGAAAGAATGTCAGGTTCGAGGGATAAACAGCCAGCAAAAGTTCCTCAGGGGGATCAGGGAAGGAAGGGAGGGAGGAAGGGAAGGGGAGAGGTGGCCAGAGGGCCTTTTATACTTGGCTCACTGCCTAAAGGATTCCTCTGACTCTTCTTCCTGTTACCCTGGTTGTTCACTCAAATGTTTGAACAACACCTCCCTGGCTAGATCAGTGTGTTTTCGTCTGGCCCTTAGACCTCTTTCTCAGAACTTAAACTTTTACATTTGGGGCTGTGATTAATAAATGCCTCCCCCCCATTTTAGTCCCTCAGTTCCAGAAGTTTGGGTCTTCCTGGCTCACCTTTGTTATCTCTGACACCTGCAGCATCCTATACAGTTTGGTAAAGTTTATCACTCAGTGCCTTTTTACTCTGGGTTGCCTTGGAGAACTGCAGAGGAAGAGGTGGGGCAAAGGAGATGAGACAAGAGGAAGTGGGAACAGGGTTAGCTTTGGCTTAAGATGCCTGAACTTTCAGCAGCTTGTCTGGGACAAGATAGGGTGGGCAGATACTTCAATTTGGGGGTTATTCATTTGATATGTTTTATTTTTAAAAATTATTATTAGGGAGTATCTAAAAAGTGCCCAGAATTAGTTTAGTTTTCTGCCATTGCTGTAACATCTACATCACTTCCATGATGGGAAGTCTGATCAGCCTTTTCAAAACCTCCAATCTGCTCTCTTGAAGTTATAGCTTATTAGATGCCAATAGTTCAACCCACACAGTACTGTTAGTGCCTGGAGGTCCTGTGAGACATCTGTAAGGAACTGGTGGAAAGCAAGTGACACTTCCGAGGAGCAAGTCAAGGGGAGGGCACAGGGGCAAGGCTGATCCTAAGGTGTGAAGTATCTTCCAAACTCTCTTAGCCTCATGATTTTAATATTCTATTTTTCAAGTCCATTCAGACTTTGTGGTCTCTGAGCAGCCCCGCGTTGGCTGCCTGTTAGTTGTGGGGATGGACATCTATTTCTCCTGAAGATTTAGCTTTTGAATTTTTACTGTTATAAACCTGACCTTCGGAGATAGACCTGCTTCTGTTATAATGAAAAAAAAAAAAGGTTTCTTGGGCTGAGATGGCTTCATGGGTAACAGTGCATGCCACGAAAGCACAAGGACCCAGCACCCACATAAAGTCAACATGGCTGAGCATACCTGTAACCCCAACACTGAGTTCTGGGGTTCATTGATCAGTCAGTCTAACTGAAAAACACTGCACACACCAGGTTCTGTAAGAGATTCTGTTTTGAAGAAATAAGGTGGACACCTGCTGACATCCACTCCTGATCTTGGCACACATGCACACATGCACACAGCACACACACACACACACACACACACACACACTCTCTCTCTCTCTCTCTCTCCTGGTGAGGCAGATGGTGAGACCTTCGATCTAGGCAATGAATGCTCCCCATGAGGCCCCCAGGGTAGTCCATTTCCCCAAATAAACCCCTATTTCTCTTTCCAATCACCATTATAATAAATGAGACCAACAAGCAAGAACGAACAACAATTTAATGCATCTTATTTTAGATAATACTTCAGTAGTAAGGAAATTAACAGTTAAAACGTGCTGAATAGGCGTTTCTATATATTGTATTTACAAAGACTCTGACTTTCCCTTCTAAGAGCAGTTGCCTGGGGAAGACAGAGCAACCTGCGGTGGTCTCCAGGGCTCATGCTGCCTTCCTCCTCAGGCTGGCTGTGTACTGACAGAGAAAAGAAGCTTCTGTTTTTGCTAGAAATGGTTCTGACTAACAAATACAACGTGGACACCCTATCCTGGTTTGTGTTTCATAAAGGTGACCTTCACAGACAGGAAGGACAAGAATTACCCCTCATCTACATGGACACTGTGATGAAAGTCAAAACTACCACAAATGTCATTTGTGGCATCTCGTGACATGAGGGGCTTGGCTGTGTGGTTTCACAGCTCAGCTTGAGTGAAGACTGAAAGTCCACCATACCACAGCATCAACCTACACGCAAACTTTTCAACACTTACGAGATGAATATTCGATACTTTGATATTCGTGTATGTTGTCAGCTGTCACAAACTGTGTAACAAACACAAGCCAAGGGCTTTCCCACGGGGATATGACATTTCAGAGTGAACCCAGGCCACTGTTCCTCAATCCCAAGAGTCTATAATCTGCATCCATGATGTCTTGACATACATTATTTCAGGCCATCTAGACAAGGGCATTTCTTAGCTCTTGGAAGCTCTGAAACACTCTTGTTAAAAAAAGAAAAAAAGAATCAAGAGATTATGATTCAAGGTCCTTAAAACCTAAGGTCACGGGCAAAGCCTCATTTTTCCGGAACAGAAAGCACTCTGCTTCGACATCCAGTAGTTCGTCCAGAGAAGCCACCACCAGGTCGTGCTCCTGCAGCATTTCTGGGTAGCGGGACACGGCTCGCTCGATCCTCGCCGAGCGCCGTATGGGAGTGATGAGCTTCATGTTTTGTACATTTGGCATCCCGCTTATTCTGCAAGGCAGCAGAGAACCTAGTCAAAACCTTCCAGCTACAAACAGATTCTATTTGTTATTCTTTGAACTTCCTCTAGAATAAGATATAACAGACACTTCAGTGTGAGTTGACATAGGAGTTCAGTCTAGAGTAGTTCCTAACCTACAGTGCTTTCCCCTGACTTCTAGAATGTACTGGGGCCGGCCACCTGCTCTTGGATGATGTAAGCACAGGCATTTAATGAATGAAGTGTGAAGAGCGGTTTTTATTTGAGGTCAACTGCTTATAGTTGCTGCTTGTTTATCTCATAAACTTTCAAGAGTTTACAGGTTTTAAGGAAATTGGGTCAGACACCAAACTTGGCTGCACTGATGATTCTAAGATTTCCTAGCTTTTAAGCTGCTGGACCACATCACAGACTGAACGTGGAACATTAGTGTCTTCCTTGTAAGCATGTAAATGCTTTCTGGCAAGAAGCAGCCTGGAGGACAGGATTCAGGACCTTTCCATGCAGTGACTCTGGTCCATAGTGGACAGACCGGATTGCATTAGTCCACAGACAGTCTGTTGAAAAGCTCTTACAAGAATCCTAGAGCAGGTAGAGGCTGCTTTCATCTGTCCTAAGTAGTGGGATCACGATGTGTCTAAGATGATCTGGAACTGGAAGGCTCAGCTGTTTCCCAGGGAACTAAAACAGAACTGTTCTCTGGTGCTTCTGTTTAACATTCCCTTCAGATCATGAGTAGAGAAGATTGATACTTGCCATTTAGAAATTGACTCAACCCCTTCACATGACTCTGGGCTCCTGCCTTAAGTGCACCAGAGAAACAGGACACTCGGAGCAACCAAGCACATACCCAGCGGTCCTCCCTGTCCACATAGGACTATCCACTACTCGTTCTCTCCCATATCTTCAGAGGTTGCCTCTGCTTGGGACTCAGTGCTGGCCAGCCCATTCCCTTCCTTTGTATCAGGCTGGCAGGAGAGGTAGGAGGGACCTCAAGTATAGAACAAAAGTGAAGAGGACTGAGGGCAGGAGGGAAGGGTGAGCCCTTCTAACTGCAGCCCCTTCCTCACTGCACATCATGTCTCATGGGGGACAAGAGGGGCTGGTGTGTGTACACAAACCCTTCTGTCAATGGTTCTAACCTCCCCTCACTCTTGGCTCCTTCTTGAATATCAAAGTCAAACTGGTCCACCTGGATCTCATGAGAAGCCGAGGTGTGTCTGCTAAAGACTAAGTCTGGATGGGTGGAGGAGAAACCAAGACTGCAACTAGAATGAGGTCTGTGATCACAAAACCTGCTCTAGAGTTTGCTTACCTAGGGATTGGGTCGATCTTCAACTTGATGCCAGGGTTATCCTGTTCTATCGTGGTTATCTGGGGTGTTGCTGCAACCTGCTCGCTCTCTTTTGGAGAAAGACAGGACTGCCCAGGTTCCACATTCTTGGCTAACTCTTCCATTGATATATTAGTCTCAGCAGCTAAAGGGTCAGAGGAAATTCCTGTGAACACAGGCCAGAAAGGAAGCAAGATTCAAAAATTTAACACTTATGCCAAAAATCAATAAAACAAAAATGTAATACATACAATCATTTCCCAGTGAATTTCACAGTCTCCACTTGTTAAATAAAGACAAGATTTGAATTGGTATTTTTTCCTATTACAGCCAGACAACCTTTGAGCCTCTTAGCTGCTTAAAGATGGATCCTGGACATCTCTCAGCACTGACCACAACCCCGATCTTCTTTTTCCTCTTAAGAGAGCTCTCTTAGAGACTAATCACTGATCTGCTTCCTGTTCACTATACCACGGATCATTTCTGACATTATTAGGATTCACTCATGAACTTTCTCAATCCCCTTCCCACCCAGGGATGACCCTCTTGAGTGTCACCTTGGATAGGGGGTAAAATGCCTTCCCTTAGCATAATTTTCAGGAGAGCTCAACCACAGCCACCAGAATGTTAAATGAAGTAAGTTAAACTGAGCCTGGAAACCTGGAGTCTAGAGGCTGAGACCTCAAGACAGGTCACTGGGGCCAGTAAGCACAAAGGCATGAATTCTCCTTTCCTCTTTGAGTATCATTCCCAGAGTATACCAGAGACCATATCTACTCTACGACTCTTCCAAAGCAGTATGCTGCATTCAATATGATGATTCTTCTCCAGCTAAATGTATATTTTCTTTTCCTTTGTTTGTTTGACATAGGGTCTCACTCTAGCCCAGGCTGACCTGGAATTCACTCTGTAGTCTCAGGGTAGCCTTGAACTCATAGCGATCCTCCTACCTCTGTCTACCAACTGCTGCAATTAAAGGTGTGTACCACCATACCCAGCATCATTCATTTATTTTTATCCTTCCTTCTTACTTTCTAAGATATGGTCTTATGCCTGGCCTTGACATGCCTGGGAAGGAGAAGGAGA
>PVHP010049611.1:0-12093 GCA_004024765.1 Zapus hudsonius
GGAGGGAGAGAGAGAGAGAGAGAGAGAGAGAGAGAGAGAGAGAGAGAGAGAGGAGAGAGGAGAGAGAGAACAAACCAGGGTCACCACCTTGTGGATCTCACTTATGTGGGTCCTGGGGAACTGAACCCAGGGCCTTAGACACTGGAGGCAAGTGTCTTAACCGCGGAGCCATCTCTCCAGCCCGGCAGTTTGGATTTTACAACCTCGATGGAGCTGTGTTGTTGGGGGCGGGCTTAAGGGGATTAAGCCAGCTTCCCCTTGCCAGAGTTTGGCACACCTTCCTGCCGCTGTTTGCAGTGCTGTGGCAGAGGTGATGTCCAGCCCTCTGCTCATGCCATCGTTTTCCCTGCCAGGATGGAGTCTCCCCTTGAGTTCGTAAGCCAAATAAACCCATTCCTTCACAAGCCGCTTTTGTTTGGGTTCTTTCTGCGCAGCAACTAGAAAGGTGACTACAACAATGCCCTAGTGTACCCATTTTCTGTCTGTCTGTCTGTCTGTCTTTGTCTGCTTGTACATAAATAAAGAAATAAATGAAAATATTTTTTAAACTACATGGTCAAAACTAGAAAGCTACTTTTTGCAGTGGACAGTGGTAACTACAGACTTAAAACTAGGAGGATGTGTGACAGTGTAATGGGAGGTATGATCAAAATACATTATATACATGTACAGAATTGTCAAAAATTCAATTTATAAAAAGGAAAAATTCCAAACACTGGAGGCCTTTAAACTTCTTAAAGACCTCATTAAAGTATCCTTGAAGGTCTTTGTGGGGCATGGTGGCACACTCCTTTAATCCAAGCATTCTGGAGGCCAAGGTAGGAAGAACATTGTGAGTTCAAGGTTAGCTTGGACTACAGAGCCAGTTCTAGGTCAGCTTGGGCTAGAGGACCCTACCTCAACAAAACAAAGCAAAAAAATTCTACCTGAACATGGTACACACCTTTAATCCTAGCACTAGGGAGGCAGAGGTAGGAGGATTGTTGAGTTCAAGGCCAGCCTGAGACTACATAGTGAATTCCAGGTCCAGGTCAGCCTGTGCTAGAGCAAGATCCTACCTGGAAATACCAAACCAAACAAAACCAACAAACTAAAATCACTCAACTCTCTTAACTAACTCCAGACACAAGTACTAATTTATGCATCTGGCTTTATGTGGGTACTGGGGAAGTGAACCCCAGTTCTTGGGCTCTGCAGGCAAGCGCTGTTCATTTGTGTGTGTTCATCCAAGCACCACTGGAAATAACCTTTATTATTTAAAACAAGGCTAAGTTGAAAGAGAGGCGCTAAGAGCTTATGGGCAAAGGGCAATTTTTATCTCTTTGGCACTCAGAATTCTTTCCCATGACTAAGGGGTAAGTGAAGCCCCATTAATGTTACAGATGGAAGTCTCTAGGTCTAAAATGGGAAAACTATGGGTCTTTGTCCATGATGGGCAATGGAAGTTCTTTTCAGGCCCTTTTGGGATGAATCAGTGGGTATGAGGAGCTGCTAGCTCTTCTCACCTAGAAACCTTTCTAGCAAAGCACAGGAGTCCTGAGAGTGCAGAGGCCTTTCCTCAACCTCTCTGCTGGTGTGCCCCAAGCTAGACTGATTTCTGGCATCCTGCACAATGGCAATGGAGAAGGAAGTTCTTCCTCAGCAGTATGGGCATCTTTTAGAACACCAAAGTCAAAGACTAGTAAAACACCTACCCCATCATAGAAGGAAACAGAATTCATGTGATCCTTGGAAATGATGATACTTCCAAAAGAACGGTGAGAAAAGAGAAGGCCACTAGAGAAAAAATGCACATTCCCTGAAAGAAAAAGACAAGCTGGTTAGAGCTTGAGGGCTGTGTCCAAGGCTCCAGATTCCTATGTCCTTATGGCAGGTACCAGGGCATGCACAAGTGATAATGTAACCACCCTGCCAGTAGAGGATATATATATATATATATATATATATATAATTTTTAAATATGGAATGCTTCACAAATTTGCATGTCATCCTTGCGCAGGGGCCATGCTAATCTTCTCTGTATCGTTCCAATTTTAGTATATGTGCTGCCGAAGCGAGTACTAGAGGAGATATTTTAAGGGAGATATTTGTGCTAGGCATGGTGGTACAGACCTTTAATCCTAGTACTCTGGAGGCAGAGGTAGGTGGATCACTGTGAGTTCAAGGCCAGCTTGAGACTACAGTGTGATTTCCAAGTCAGCCTGGGCAAGAGTGAGACCCTGTCTCAAAAGAAAAAGTGGGGGGGGGCTGGTGTCATGGTTTGATCCAGGTGTCCCCCACAAACAAATGAATGTGTTCTGATAGATCGATCCTCAGCTGATAGCAATTTGGGAATTAGAACCTCACTAGAGCTGTGTTGTTGGGGCGGGCTTATGGGGGTTATAAGCCAGCTCCCCCTTGCCAGTATTTGGCACACCTTCCTGCTGCTGTTTGCAGTGCTGTGGCAGAGGTGATGTCCAGCCCTCTGCTCATGCCATCGTTTCCCTGCCAGGATGGAGTCTCCCCTCGAGTCTGTAAGCCAAATAAACCCATTCCTTCATAAGCCGCTTTTGCTTGGGTTCTTTCTGCGCAGCAACTAAGAAGCTGACCACAACAGCTGGAGAGATAGCTTAGTGGTTAAGGTTCTTGCCTGCAAAGCCTAATTACCCAGGTTCAGTTTCCCAGCACCCACACAAAAAGCCAAATGCACATAGTGGCACATGTAACTGGAGTTCATTTACAGAGGCTGGAGGCCCTGGTGTACCCATTCTCTCTTTCTCTCTCCCTCTCTCCTTGAAAATAAATAAAATATTTTTTAAAAGAGAAGCCAGTAGAGAAGATATTTTAAGAGAGATATTTGTGCCAGGCATGGTGGTACACACCTTTAATCCCAGCACTCAGGAGACAGAGGAAGGAGGATCACCATGAGTTTGAGGCCACCCAGAGACCACATAGTGAATTCCAGGTTAGCCTGGACTAGAGTGAGAACCTAACTTGAAAAAATAAAAAAAAAAAGAGGGGGGGGGTTGGAGAGATTGCTCAGTGGTTAAGGTACTTGCCTGCAAACCCTAACAACCTAGGTCCAATTCCCCAGAACCCATGTAAAGCCAGATGCACAAAGTGGCACATGCATCTGAAGTTCATTTGTAGTAATTAGAGGCTCAGACGTGCCCTTTCTCTCAGTCTCTCTTTGCTTACAAATAAATGAACAAATAAATAAATATTAGAAAGAGAGAGAAAGCAAGATCTGTGCCCTTCCTTTAGCCAATTGGAATATTGAGAAAATGGACTCCAATGAATGAAATTTCATGTTGAGGGAAGGAAAAGCTGTATCTTTGGTAACAGAGGATGAACTTGTCTCTCAGGAAGAGATTTTGTACAGTTCTGATAAGTTATCACACTACCACTGCAGGACAGACAATGGTGGGCCAGGACTGATTAATTGTATGCGTCTCTTGCCCTCAATCCAGTGGCCAGATTCAGGAGGACTGCCACCAGCTTGAGACCAGCCAGAATCACATACTTCATAGTAAGAGCCTGCTTCAACAAACAAAGGGCTGGGTAATCTGACATTACAGGAATATTAAATTCAATGAAAAGTAGACAGGTGACTACATTTCTATCAAGGCAAATAATAAGGTACTCTGCTCAACGTACATGTACTTCTTAGGGAATTCATGAAAGTTATCCAATTGTAACTTGAAAAGATATTTTCTGCAAAAACATGCTACCACATTCAGTATGTATCAAGGACTGGATCATAAGGACAAAATAGTAGCACTGAAAAACTGTCTATTTTTTCAACAAAAAATGTATAACTTTATAAATTTTATACCAAAAAAAGTTATAACTCATGTTGACCAGGGAGCCCCCGAGGCCTCTGAAACAATATAGGCTATGGCCACTGCTCTTGGTTGTCCACCAGAACCAGATGGTGAGAATCTATTGCTGGAGACAAACAGCAAATGCTTGGTTGCAGGACATGGATAAATCAAACTGGGACTGAGCTGGAAGTTTCCTTCCTGCTGGCTAGCTTTCATCAAGCCAGAAGGTGTTATGCAGGCTGCTGGAGAATAAATGTCATCAATAATCCTGCTCAGCTGTGGACCCTGCCTGCTTTACTACCAATGTGCCCATCAAGATGTGACCACTGGTGCAATGATGGCATAATATGGGGGGAACCAACTGCTTTCTGATTGGACTTAAGCCTGCTCCACAGAAGGGAATTCAATCTGGTACTGGTCAAACTGGTCAAAAACTGAGGGTCATAGGCCTCAGTAGGGAAGCTACTGCTGTTGTTTTGCTAAAAGGGTGAGACTTGATGCCAAATTCATGTTTATGCTCACAGATTACTACTGCTTCCTGTTTTGAAGCTTCTTTTTGCATTGGGCAGGGGTTACTGCAGAGCCTCCCAACTGGTCAAAGTGCTGAGAATGTGACTGTTGAATTCTTAGCACAAAATGAGACATCTATAGCATCATCCTCTCCTTCCAAGGCTTGGGAAATATCACCAAAGAGTGGAGAATGTAAGAGCCAGAGGAAGAGGTATAGTGCTTTGCAACACTATCCTCTGGGCATGACATGGCTATTGTACTTTTGAGCTCTCAGCAGTTGTGATTACCTACTCAAGACCTGCAGAAGACTGAAAAGGTCAGCATTCAGTCACTGAGGGGGGAACTCATTAGGCTCCACTTGTCCCTGAAGATTTACAGGCAGTTAAAGGTTGCTAGGGAGGAGGGCCTCATAAGGCTCTCATTGGAGGAGAGAAAAACATTTTCTTTAGTGGTATAACCATTGGAAATTGCCCATGCTCCTGTACAATCCAGGACTCATTGATCCCTTGTGTCTACCTCTGGAACACTGAGATTCCATGCCCCACCCAGCACTTACTTGAGTATTGGGGATCCAAACTCTGGTCCCCATGCTTATGCAGCAAGCACTTAAGCACTTTTATCCACTGAGCCACCTTTCCCATTCCCTAAATTAAGTCTTCTAGGGCTGGAGCAATGGCTCAGCGGCTAAAGATGCTTGTTTACAAAACCTACCAGCCTGGGTTTGATTCCCCAGTACCTATATAAGGCCAAATGCACAAAATATATTTGCATGTAAATGCATGTATCTGGAGTTTGTATGCAACAACAAGAGGCTCTGGTGCATCCATTCTCATTCTCTCTGCTTGCAAATAAATAAAAATACATTTAAAAGACGCCAATGCACTCACCACGTAGCCTAAGAAAAGATGCATTACTAGTACCTCTGACACCCCCTGCTTCTTGTTCCTCAGTGGCAGCCCTCTCCTACCACCCAGAAAAAAATCCAATACCCTCAATCAGCCATAGTTTCATTATACTTGGATGCATCTATAAACTAGACATTACTTAGTCTGATATGATTTTTATTTCATACAGATGGACTCCTAATCACACATGTCTTATGTGTGTGACTTGCACCTCTGTTTCTCATTGCTGAGTAAACTCAACACTCTGGAATCTAACCACTACAGGATGGATGAAGGAGCCAAGTGCCAACCATTCACTAAGGCCTGTAGGAAACAGTAGAACTCATACCTATATGGTCAATTACTTTTCAACAATACAAAGGGGAGTTTTCAACAAATGGTTCTGTAAAAACTATATATTTATATGTAAAACAATGAACAGTAATACAACCCTCCCCACTGGAAATTTTACCCATTCCCACCAGTCACAGTGAAAAATCTCAACATTACACAGGAATGTCAAGTACTAAAATTCATTTTAAATAAAATGGTGTTCTGTCTTCCAGCTGAATGAAGAGGATTTGAAGGAAAAGGCTACTAAAACAGTTATTATGCCAAGGACAATATTATCTCAGTGGTAGAATCCTTGTTTAGGGAGGTATGAAACTTCAACCAACCCAATACACATGTACTTAGGGTAAAAAGACTAAGGAAATAAGGAGTGGTGGCACATGCCTGTGACTCCATTACTTGGGAGGCTGAGGCAAAAGGATGGTAAATTTGAGGCTAACATGGGCTACATACTGAGACCCTGGCTCATTTCCCACCCCCCCAAAAAAG
Source organism: Zapus hudsonius (assembly GCA_004024765.1). NCBI lineage: Eukaryota > Metazoa > Chordata > Mammalia > Rodentia > Dipodidae > Zapus > Zapus hudsonius. The sequence goes on from PVHP010049611.1 coordinate 6,038, forward strand.
AAAAAAATGGCAGGAAATTTTCCAAATTTGGGGGAAAGTAGAAATTCACAAATACAAAAAAAAAAAAAAAGAAATTCACAAATACAAAAAGTTACATACTGTACATAAAGAAATCCACAGAAAGTCACTTCAAAATCAAGATGTTTGTAGCACAAAACCCAGAGTCTGGCCAGCACCCCTCACAAAACAAAGTAAAACAAAAATGAAGTTACTTAGGGATTAAAAAAAAAAAAAAGACAATTCTAAAAATGGCCAGAAGGAATGACACTACACAGAAAGGAACAAAAAGAAGGCTTAGAAGATGGCTCAGTGTTGGTATTGCTAAATGGGACACGGAGGACAAAGGGTTAACGATGTTTAAACAGGTTTGAAACCCTGGTAAACTGCTACCAGTTTAGCCAGCTCCATCCTTAACCCTAACACTCCAGGCTCCCTAAGCAAGCCACATGAATCCAGGTTCGCACCCCAGCTGTGCCTAGAAGGTGACAGTTCCTCTGCCGCCACCATCTGATATGTGCCTAGGCTCACGTCTACATGCAAAGCAGGTATTCACAGGTTGCTGGTTACTACCAATCTCCTTTGCCCATTTCTTTCCCTCCCTCCTCCTCTATCTCTATTTAACCAACGGTACTCCTACAATAAATGGGAATATATTTCCACACCTTTCCCTGGGGTCACTGCCCGTTATTCTCTCTGAAGAGATGAGCTGAACACACAGGAAGCCATGCTTCTAAGAGCTGTAACACTTCCACGGTTTCTCGGACAACAGGCACGCCTCCACAGCTGTCCGGGTCCCCACAGCAGACGCTGCCATTGCCAGCGCTACTCCGAGCATGCTTGCTCCCTTGGTCTGACAGAGCCTCTGCCATCAGCAGAACGCTGCAGTGCTTCCAGAGCTATAATGCAGGGTGGACCTCACCTGGCTCCTGGAGACCTAGCAGCCAACCCCAGCTGCTGCTGGGACCAGAAGAAGTGTGGGACAGAGAGACAGGCTAGGCTAGGCCTAGCCCTGCCTCCAGGGGGTCGCTCCAGCACTGCCTGAGCAGCCCAGAATGCCACGCAGACTTCAGGACTCCTTTTATTAAAAACAACAGCTCAGGGGTGAAACATACTTGCTCGCAAATCCTGGTGGCCTGAATTTAATTCCCTAGCCACACATAAAGCAGTGATAGGAGATCCTGGCATGCCCATACACACACATAAATAAATTTTTGGTTTTGTTGAGGTAGGGTCTCACTATAACCCAGGACCTGGAACTCACTCTGTAGTTTCAGGCTCACCTTTGAACTCAGCTGGGCATGTGCCACTAAGCCCAGCATAAATAAATTTCAATATTAAAAAATTATTTATGGCCAGGCGTGGTGGCGCATGCCTTTAATCCCAGCACTCGGGAGGCAGAGGTAGGAGGACTGCTGTGAGTTCAAGGCCACCCTGAGACTACATAGTGAATTCCAGGTCAGCCTGGACTAGAGAGACCCTTGAAAAAGACCAAAAAATAAAAAAATCCCTTCCCCTTACTTCTGGATACAACAGCAATTTACTACAGCATGCACATCCCCAATGCAATTTTCTGCTATTCTTATTACAATGTCGTGTTGCTTCCAAGTAAACATAATCCAGTCTGGATGAATCCTAGGAACATAATAATGAACCTGAAAAGCAAGCCCTAAGACAACAGAGTGTGCTTTTTTTAAAAAATATTTTATTTATTCATTTTTCAAGCAGAGATACACACACACACACACACACACACACACACACACAGAGAGAGAGAGAGAGAGAGAGAGAGAGAGAGAGAGAGAGAGAGCGCGAGAGCGAGAGCGAGCGAGCACCAGGGCCACCACCTTGTGGGTCTGGCTTATGTGGGTTCTGGGGAATTGAACTGGGGGCCTTAGGCACTGGAGGCAAGTGCCTAAACTCTGGCCATCTCTCCAGCCCCAGAGTGTGCTTTTATTTGGGTTAAATTAAAGAGCAGGATATTGGGCTGGAGACATGGGCCAGTGGCTAAAGGAGCTGGTTTGCAAAGCCTGAGGCCTGGGTTCAATTCCCCAGTACTCACCAAAAGACAGATGCACAAAGTGACACATGCACCTGGAATTTTTACAGTGGCAAGAGGCCCTGCACACCCATATTTATTCTCATTCTTACTCTACTTGCAAATAAATAAAAATTTTAAAAAAATATATAAACAGGGCTGGAGAGATGGCTCAGCTGTTAAGGCACTTGCCTTCAGAGTCTAATGACCAGAGTTTGATTCCCCAGTATACACATGCAGATGCACAAAGTGGCGCATGCATCTGGAGTCCCCTTTCAGAGGCTAGAGGCCCTGGGGCACCCATTCTCTCTGTCTCTCTTCTATATCTCTGCCTCTTTTTTTAAAAAAATATTTTATTTATTCATTTTTCAAGCAGAGAGGGGAGAGAGAGAGAGAGAGAGAGAGAGAGAGAGAGAGAGAGAGAGAGCGCACCAGGGCCCCCACCTTGAGGGTCTGGTTTATGTGGGTCCTGGGGAATTGAACTCAGGGCCTTAGGCACTGGAGGCAAGTGCCTTAACCGCTGAGCCATCTCTCCAGCCCCATCTCTGCCTCTTTTTGCAAATAAATAAATAAATATTTAAAAACAACAACAACAAACAGGACATTGAGCTGGAGTGGTGACTCATGTCGATAATCCCAGAATTTGAAAGGTTCAAATAGGAGGAGCAATTCAAGGCCAAGGCCAGCCTGGGCTAGAGTAAGATCCTGCCTCAAAAACAAACAGGAAGGAGAGAAGGCTCAGCAGTTAAGGCACTTCAATTCTCCAGTACCCATGTAAAGCCAGATGCACAAAATGGTGCATGCATCTGAAGTGCATTTGCAGTGGCTTGAGGCTCTGGTGTGTCCATTCTGTCTGTCTCTCTTCTCTCCTCTCTCTGCTTACAAATAAATAAAAATATTAAAACAAGCAAAACAGAAACAAAAACAATAACATAATTTATGGCCTAAGGATTTTTTTAAAGCAAGTTCTTAAGGACTAGGCAACTAGCCTGCCTGACAGAGGACAGCAGGGAGGCCACACAAAGACATATGAAGGACATGAATGAACAGGAAGCCTAACAGCAAGAAGTCTGGTGATAGTAGAAGCCACTATCTGGAGAAGGATCTGGAGCTAGAAGTATTTCAAGGGGAAAGAAGCACTATTCTTCTCAGTCATTAGGTATTTTAGAGGTGTAAAGTCAGAAAGCCTACACTACCCTCTAGACCTAGATGATCCTGCTTACATTACAATCACAGGCAGGTGGAGCTGAGGGTTTTTTTTTTTTTTTTTTTCTTCAAATTTTTGTTTTTTGAGGTAGGGCCTCATTCTAGCCCAGGCTGACTTGGAATTCACTATGTAGTCTCAAGGTGGCCTCAAACTCAGTGATATTCTGACCTCTGCCTCCTTAGTGCTGGATTGAAGGTGTGTACCACCATACCTGGCTAGTTTCTTTTTAGAAAAATATTTTTATTTATTTGCAAGCAAAGAGAGAGAGAGTGAGAGAATGGGGGGGGGGAATAGGTGTGCCAGGGCCTCTAGGTGAAAATGAACTCTTGACACATGCGCCACTTTGTGTATCTGGCTTTATGTGAATCCTGGGGAATCAAACCTAGGCCATCAGGCTTTGCAAACAAGTCCACTTGCAAACAAACCACTAAGCCTTCTCTCCAGATCAGATAAATATTTTCTAGGATGGGAACACATCAATTTCAAACCCATCATCTTTCAACTAGAGGCAAAATTTTCAATTTATTAAGAAGACTTGAACTTCAGGAGCCTTTACTGATGCAAGTCCCTTCCCAAGGCCTGAGAAAAGCCTACCTGTTTGCATTATTTTCCTTTAAGAGATCCTCTAGCAGGACATCATGGTACATGTCTGTAATCTATTGGAGAGGCTAAAGCAGGAAGATCATAAGTTCAAGGCCTGCCTAAGGAACAGAGTGCTCAAAGCCAAACTGACCAATTTAGAGAGACCCTGTCTCAAAATTAAAAAACAGAAACAAAATAACAACAAAAACAGGGCTAGGGATACAGCATAGTGTTCGAATGCTTGCCTTGAGTGTGTGAAGCCCTAGATTCAATCTCCAGTACAGTGTCAGGGCTGGGAGGGGGGCAAGCCCCTAAATGTTACAAACTTCAAACCAGAGCTAATCCCTTGACCTGAACTATGAAGTGATAAGATGCTTAAAACAAGAGGAATACTCCTTAAATTTTTGCTTCTGGGCTGGAGAGATGGCTAAGCAATTAAAGGCACTTGTTTGCAGAGCCCAGGTTCAATTTCCCAGTTTACAGGCAGCAACAGAGGTCCTAGCATACTTATACTTTCTTGCAAGTATCTTTTAAAGATATTTTAAATAGAAAAATAAATAATTTTTTTAATGCTTCTATTGAATTTTTCTGCATCAGAAACTAAGTAAAACTTAAATAAATTTGAAATCTAAGTTCTTTTTAGTAGGGGTGGAGGAGTATTGACAGTTTTGCTACTGTGCAGTCCAGGCTTGCCGTGAATTCATGACATATCCTGGCTGGCCTTGTAGTGATCCCTCCTGCCTCAATCTCCTAAATGCAGGGAGTACACACAAATGCCACCATGCCTCACTAAAATCTAAACTATTAAAATAATGTGACTGGACTGGAGGAATAGCCCATTGTTAGAACACTTACCTAGCCTACCATGAGGCCCTGAGTTCAACACCCCAGCATGGTAGAAGAAAACCAGTCTAGGTCTTAGAAATCACTGGTTGTACCCTTTATACCTGCAAAGAGACTCTGGATACAAGATGGATCTTGCTATATAACTAAATAGAATGCGAAGTTAGTTTTCAACAGACCTTTTGCCAAGAAGGTATAAACTGATTTTGGCAATTATCCTCTCTAAATATTATAGGTGGCTTAAGAATGACAGCACACAACTGCCTTTTTGTTGTGCCTACAACTTGCTTTCAAAATATTAGGAAAGCTGGGTGTGGTGGTGGGTATCTGTTATCTCAACACTTGGGAGGATCCTCGGGCTATAAGAAATCCTGTCTCAAAAACAATAGCCCCCAAAACATTACAGGCCATTGCCAATGCTCTTGGGTGCCCACCAGAATGAGATGGTAAGACCCTATTGCTGAAGGCCACACAGGCTTGGGCTATAGGTCACTGAGAAATCAAGCTGGAACTGAGTTGGAAACCTCCTCCCTGTTAGACAGCTGACAGCTGGAAAAAGCCATGGCTGCATGCAGCCTATGGGAGAGAGAAGTCATCACAGCAGAGAATCTTGCAAGCCTTAAGACTGGCCAGCCAGGCAAAATGTACAACTGAGGCAATAGTGGCACATCTATTGTGGGGGAAACCAATTGATCTCTAACTGGACTGGAGGCCTGCTCCATGAGAGGGAATACATGCCAAGTACTGAAGACACAGTCAAAAGCCTATGGTGGCCAGGCGTGGTGGCACACGCCTGTAATCCCAGTAAAGACTGAGAATGGCCTGGCCAGATGGGTTCTATAGATATGGAAAGAATGTGCAAATGCCCAGGTTACTGGAAAAGCCTGTGAAGATTCCCTGAATTGTGATGCATGTTTGGATTCCCTTAAAGGATCTGCTGAACTTGGCTCTTGGCTTTTTTGCCTCTGTCCAGCTATGGATACGCACTTGAGCCCTGGGCATGCCTGGTTATTTTTAATAAAACCCTTTGCGTGTTGCATAGGAGAGTTGGTCAGAGTCTTCTTTTGAGTCGGGGGTCCAGGGTCCTAACACCACCAGACAGAGACACAGCAGGTGTGGGGGGATGTTATCTCCTGTTCAGGAGGCGAGGTCTCCGTTAAACTTCTCCTGAGGCCAGCTGGGGGAGGGGACAGGGTGTAGGCTGAATCTCGAACAGAGGGAAATCGGGGAACTGGGGATATCAACACATTTTCTAATTCAATGTATCTAATTATGGATAATGAGGAAATTTTAAAGAGAGAGAGAGAGAGGAGAGAGAGAGGAGAGAGGGGGAGAGAGAGAGAGAGAGAGAGAGAGAGAGAGAGAGAGAGAGAGAGAGAGAGAGAGAGA
>PVHP010049612.1:0-12109 GCA_004024765.1 Zapus hudsonius
AAAAAAAAGTGGTGAAAAAAACATGCAAGAACATCAACATGAGCCAACGTGATTTTGGGATTAAATTCCATGAAGAAGTCCCATTTGCAAGGAGACAGCATACATCAGGAGAGTTGTGGTGGGAGACACACTTGGTGGATGGTTTGGGCTAAGATGGTGTATACCAGATACTTTGCTGAGTGGAGAAGAAACCAGATAGCCTGAGTTGCCTTGAACACAGTGCCCAACCACTGTGAGGCCTAGTTCCTCAAATAGAAAATAGTGAAGCATCAGCACTAACAGACGGGGTTACTGTGAAATGCAATGGACAGAACACTTGGCAAATGTACAATCAGCATTTCCTCCTGTATGAAATTAAGGGGCCCCTGGAAAATGATTTAAATATAAAGTGATTTTTTAAATTGATATCGTTATTGTCCAAAATTAGATATATTATATTAGCAAAGATTATGTTAGTATCCCAATTTCCCTCCTCCCTGTCTCCAATCCACTGGGTATCCTCCTCGATGGGCATCCTGGATCAGTCCATGGGGTAGGAGGTTATGGATAGCCCAGGAGTCAGCCAGGTCCTCCCCTTTGTATGTTGTTGCTGAGGGGGGCAATGTCTCTGGATATTCTCCCCCACCATGGCTCTTACACTCTTCCCACTCCCTCTTCCGCTTAGTTCCCTGAGTCAATGGTGGGTGAGCTTTAAGTCTGCTTTATTGTTGAGGTCTTTATGGCCACTGTACTTCTGTTTTAGGTTGTGTTGGTGTCTGTTTCGCTGATTTATCCTGGGTTGACCAATTAGCTGTGCTGATAGATCTCATGCTATCCCATCACTCTCTCAAGGGTTTCATTTGGGGGGGCTACACGATAAGCCCCCCCAGGATATCAGCCCTCTGCCTATAGCTCGTTGGTGGAGTTGGAATGATCTCAGCTCTCTCACTGCCTTCTGAAAAATACAAACAGAATCTCCATCAGAGAGTGAGATCAGTATGGGTTAAATGAGACACACATTTCTAATTTGGTGAGATTCTATTGGGATTAGCCTCTCTGTAGTTCTTGAATGGGAGTTTCTTGAATGCAAAAATATGGGAATAGAAGTTTGGATTGGGTGTCTAGAGAGCTGTGTCATTGTTTCACATTTATTCATTTCCTCTCAGGGGGCATCTCCTCCCTGTGGCTGGAAGCACTGATAACATATAAACCCAGAATGGAACCTACTAGCTCCAGGGCTGTTGTTAGCCCTCCAAAGTGCCATGAGTGAAGCGTCACACTGTGGAGGACGTGGGTGCAGAGGCCCCAGGGTGGAGTGGGACAGCAGAGCCCACTCCACTGCCTCCAGAAGGTGACTAGCACATCCTACTGCCCAGTGACTCTTGTACTTCTGTATTCTCTAAAACAACCTGATGGCTAAGTTCACTTCTGCTGTTATAAAACCAGAAAGTGAATAATTTATAAATAGAAACATATTTCTTCAAATCTGAGCCATGGGAAGCCCAAGATTAAGACACAGAAGCCATATCTGATGAAGGCTTTCTGATTGTCACCCTCTCTCGGCAGAAGGGTAAATGCCTCTCCCCACATGGTACACAGCAGATGGGCGACAAGGAGAAGAATTGTGTGCACTCGTGTAGCAGAAAAGATTGAACACACCCTTTCAAGTCCTTTTATAAGGATTCATGATTTAGCCAGCTCCTAACATCCCCTCTCCTCAATGACATCACAGTGGCCAGTAGGTTTTGACATATGACTTCTGAGAGGCTGGCTCGGCAGTTAAAGATGCTAGCTTGAAAACCTGATGGCCTGGGTTCAATTCCCTAGTACCCATGTAAAACCAGATGCACAAAGTGGCTCACGAGTCTAGAGTTTGTTTGCAGTGGCAGGAGGCCCTGAAGCACCCATACACACTCTCTCTGTCTCTCTCTTTCACTCATATAAACGAATAAAAATATTTTTAAAAAATAAAAAACGTATGACTTCTAAGAGACACATTGAAATCATAGAGGTCAGGAATCAGCTGCTATTAAAAAGCACCCAAATATACAAGCACAGAGAGAGACTCGAGTTTTAAAAAGCTCCACCCCATGTGCTGTGCACTTTGCATAGAACCTACAACAGAGCTAGAAGTCTGGTGGTTCACTCGCATGGGTGTCTGCTAGGAAAAGGACACTATATTCTACAGAGTTTTCCTTTAAAGGAGAGGTTCTCACCCTGGGATCCATGAATCACCAGAGTTTATAAATGGATATCAGGGGATCTGTGACTTCCTGAAACAAATCTTTTGTATGGATATTCATACCTTCCCAGGAAGATTTCCTGCTTGCCAGAGATATGGGACCCTTCTAAATGGAAGAGCCACTACTCTGTGAGCTGAGTTTCTTAAATACAGACCACACAGGTGAAATCCTCCACCTAAAACCTCTACCTCTCATTCTTATTCCCTGAAAGCAGATGTTAAGGAATCGAGTCATTTAAGAGATCCTGACTGTCTATTACTTACAAGTCCAAAGTTGAATAAAGCTATAGAATGTGGAAGTCATTTTAAAAGATGATAAAGGGGGAAGATGGGGATATAGTTCAGTGGTAGCGTGACTGTCTTGCGTGCACGAGGTCCTGGGTTCAATTCCCAATGCTATAAAAAACAATAAAGGGCTGGAGAGATGGCTCAGCAGTTAAGGCACTTGCCTCCAGTGCCTAAGGCCCAGGGTTCAATTCCCCAGGACCCACATAAGCCTGGTGCGCTCTCTCTCTCTCGCTCTCTCTCTCTCTCTCTCTCTCTCTCTCTCTCTCTCCTTGAAAATGAATAATGAATAAAAATATTTTAAAAAAACAATAAAAATTAATAAATAAAGTTTTAAAAATATGATGAAGCAGAAGTTTATGTGACTTGCCCAAGATCACGGAAGCAATGATCGATCCTCCAGGGGTCCTTCTCATAGGTTCACCACATCCTACCACCACATTGCTCCTTCCCAACCCCAGAGCTTCCAGGTAAAATCAAGCTTATCTTTATTAAGATATGACTTAGGTCTGGGGTGATGGGTTAGGGACTAAAGTGCTTGCCATGCAAGTATGAGACCCTGAGTTCAGATTGCCCAGAACCCATGTATAGCTATAGCATCTGTAATTCCAAAGCACCTATGATCAGACGGGAGGTAGAGGCAGCACAATCCCTGGAAGTTCACAGGCCAGCTAGCCTGGCAAACACAGCAGCCAACAGCAGACACCTTACCTCAGGCAAGGGGGAAGGTGAGAACTGACACCCATGGTTGTCCTCTGACAGCCACATATAGGTCATGATGCAAGGGTGCAGCATCCACACACATGCACACATATACACATCTCACATGCACAAATTATAATTTAGCTATCATGTCATATATGCTGTTTACATGGGATGATTCTTATTTACACTGACAGTACTCCCTTTCATCATCAAATGGCTTCACTTTGGACAGTATTATATGCTCACCCAAAGCTTAGGGATTAAAGTTGTGCCATTGTCGTAGTGGTAAAATTCACCTCTTTATGAATGCTATCCCTTTGGAGGTCCAGTGATCATTGTGTACAATAGGTTGCACTGGCTTCACACACACACACAGATGCTGCTTTGAGATGAATGAGGATGGGGTATTGCTTTGCACACCGTAAAATGCTTCTAAATGGCTGAGTTCTTTGATATTTTTAATACAGGTGTCACCTAAAAGCCTGGATTGAAAAGATTCTTTTGTAAAATTAAGTCTTCTGCCAATGAATCCACATTCCCTCCTGACAGTGATTGCCTGAGCCCAGGCTTCCTGGTTCAGCCCAGCCTTCACTGGATTATGTCATACAATAACAGATTTGATATGTTTGTGAGTTTGAATCTCTACAATTGACACTGACACAGATTTATACATACTACGGGTTGAATGGTGTTGCAGTCAGCTTTCTAGTTGCTGCACAGAAAGAACCCAAGCAAAAGTGGCTTGTGGAGGAATGGGTTTATTTGGCTTATGGACTCCAGGAGAGACTCCATCATGGCAGGGAAAATGATGGCATGAGCAGAGGGGTGGACATCACCTCCACCACAGCACTGCAAACAGCGGCAGGAAGGTGTGCCAAACACTGGCAAGGAGAAGCTGGTTTATAATCCCATAAACCCACCCCTAACAACACAGCTCTAGTGAGGTTGTAAAACCCAAACTGTCATCAGCTGAGGATCTGTCAATCATAACACATTCATTTGTTTGTGGGGGACACCTGGATGAAACCATGACAAATGGTGCCCCTCAAAACACATAGATTGAGGGGCTGAGGTGATGGCTCAGTGGTAGAGCACCTGCCTTCCTTGAACAAGGTCCTGGGCTTAATTCTCAGCACTGTAAAAAAAAATCATATGTTGAAGACCTGACCACATACCCACCTTGGATGGTGGCCTTATTTGGAAGTTTGGTTATTTCAGAAATTAAGTTACAATGAGGGCTAGACCTCTGATAGAATAGGACTGGCAACCTTATAAAAAGAGGGACCTTGGGCCAGGAGTGGTGACATGGGCCTTGAATCCCAGAGACAGAGGTAGGAGGATCATTGTGAGTTCAAGGCCAGCCAGCGAATTACACAGTGAATTTCAGGTCAGCCAGGGGCCCTACCTTCAAAACCAGGGCGGGAGGAGTGGAAAAAGACGAACCTTGGACTGAAAGGCATGCACCTGAAACACCCTGAACATGAAGGTGGAAATCAGGGAGATTGAACTACAAGCCAAGTGCAACCACCACAAGCTAGGGACAGGTGTGGAACAGACTCTCCCTCAGCACAAAAGGAACGTACCCTGTCAACACCTTGCTCACAAACTCTCATCTCCAAAACTGTTAAGTCACATTACTTGTGATACTTTATTGTTGTATGTAGTTTTAGCAAACTCTGTTTTCATATAATTGATCAAAATCTGTGATCCTTAATCAGGAGTAATTTTGTCCAAAGAGGGCCATCACACCCTGGGAGGTAGTAGGTGGAGTCCAACGATCCTGCCGGTATATCCTGTAAGGCACATCAGGGTGAGTTACCTGATGCCGGTGAACCCCCAAAGCGGCATTCCACATAGCAGGTATGCAGGCTCTGTGACATTAGTTCATGCCACCCTCCCCTACATCCTCCAGGAAGTATGAAGCTTACTTTGCAGATGAGAAAACTGCATAAGAAGAGGTTAACTTGTCATTGTTTGAACCAGGGAAACTGGGCTCAGAGCCCTTCAGGCTACACAGACATTCCAGCAGACCAACGGGATGAATCATAGAACGAATGGCCCCTCTTTCCATCCTGCCATCCTATTTGAGGGTCACATCCGAAAACTCGTGCTCTTTGGTAGGAACTCTGAAAATGCTTATCATAACTGTCCTTGTCACGAATCCCAGCAAAGTATCAAGATCAAATGGAATCAATATCTGCTACTTGCATGTAATGTCGAGTCACTCACGGAGCACATCATGAAACTGAAAACTGGAGGAAGGATTCCCAGGCTTGTAGTCTGAAGAGATACATCCTGATGCAAACGGATTTTTTTTACGAAATCTGTGAGAAATGGTGTCATCAACTATATATCAGTATAGACTCCATGTGTCCTCAGTACCCTAGGGCTGACACGTCCCCAACATCACCCAGGGGGTAACATTTACATGAAATAATAACTGTGGGTATGAGATTCTCAAAGGCAATGAGCAGGCTGCATCTCAAACATAGATGGAACTGGAGGGCATTATGCTAAGTAAAACAAGCCAGGTACTCAAGATCTCCAACATGGAATCTAACAAAACAGCCTCATGGAAACAGAGCAGAGGGCTGGAGAGATGGCTGAGCGGTTAAGGCACTTGCCTCCAGTGCCTAAGGCCCCAGGTTCAGTTCCCCAGGTCCCACATAAGCCAGACCCACAAGATGATGGCCCTGGTGTGCTCTCTCTCTCTCTCTCTCTCTCTCTCTCTCTCTCTCTCTCTCTCTCTCTCTCTCTCTCTCTCTGCTTGAAAATGAATAAACAAAAGAAAAGAAACAGAGCAGAAATGTGATTGGCAGAGCCTGGAAGCACAGAGAGGATTGAGAGAGAAGACGTTGGTCAAAGGGTACAAAGTCTCAGACGGGAAGAGCTAGTCTCACACTGTGTTAATATATATATTTCAAATGACAAAAAAATAGATTTTAATGTTTTTGCCACCAAAAAATGTTAAATTGGTGAGGTGACAAATATATTAAGCAGCTTGACTGATCTATGATGATCAGTCAATACTTAATCTATATTATATACATAGATCAAAAGATCACATAGAGATACACAATTATTTTTCAACTCAATAATTTTAAATAATAAAGAAAGAAAATTTGTCAAGAATAAATGACTACAGTGTGTCCGGCCTCCAAGTCTCAGGAAATCTCACAGAAGAGGAAGCAGAAAGAACAGGAAAGCAGGAGGATTGGGAGAAGGGCTGTGGAATACTATCTTCTTGATTCATGGCTGTTATACTCATAAGCTCATAGCAGCTGTGGGTTCCTGCACAAGATTGAGTCTGTCGATATTTCATCATGGATGAGAGGAGGAGTTAATAAGACCCCACATCTCCCAGAGTAGCTAATGGCAGCTAATCGTGGCTGGAAGGCAGGAAGTCATATTCATCAGGGGTGTAGCCAATGGTATGGTGCCCATCCCACAGTAAATAACTGTCCACCTATGATCATACAAGCAACCTTAAGTCAACTCAGTGGGTCAAAAAAAAAGTGAGGGCAGATTAAAGTAAGATGGGGATTAGTGGGAAATAAGAATATAGTGTTTGTTGGAGAGTTGGGGATAAGAGAAAGTAACTTGTGAAAATACATTATACACGTATAAAAGTATCAAAAATAAAAATTAAACATCATATCTTCTCCATCTGTAGCAGGAAATCGTTGTTAGACTGAAATAGAAAACAACTCAAAATCAACTTGTAACCTGCAAATACAAGTGTTAAAGTGTCAGTGGTCTGGTTCTCTGTGGGAGATAAAAGTCATGACCTAGCCTCCCCACAGTCACAGCAGCAGGAAACTCAGTTCCCCTCAACTCCAAGGCGAAGTTCATCCCACAGCCTGTCTGCTCTCTACACAAAACCCTTACACGGCCTTGGATATGTCTCTTCAGACCTCTTTCTACCTTCAAGATGAGGTTTCAGTGTCCTTCCTGCCACTGGACACTTCTTGGAGCTGTGCCTGGCTAGCCTGAGAGAGTTTAGTACCTGTGAATCTGAGGCAAATATTACTTCTTTTTCATGAGAATATTCCTACTAGTCCCCTGAAGCTAGCAAATGCCATAATTCTTTAATTTTGTATGCCTATAAAATTATAATTCTCCAGATGTCCTGATTTATGCCTAATCCAGAGACAACCATCTCAGTGTCTTGTACTGTCCCTCTAAAAATTCCACCTTGGGAGATGGAGAACCAGCAGCCTTTTAGTCTAAGATACCAGAAATCTTTCCTACAGCTGGATTCTTCCGATTAGCTGCTGCGAGAAAACCACAGTGGACTTTCTCTGTGAGGTCCTCTCAGTACCTCCTGAAACTGCGCAAGTGAACATGGAGTTTAGACTTCCAAGGTGTCTATTAAAAGGATCAATCATCTTTTAGAAAATCACAGCTCCCAAACTCCCATGACATCCAGCCTTACCATGGTTTTGCGTCACCTTTGGTGAGGAAGAAAGCTTTGCCCGGAGCTGTCACTTGAAAAGGAAATAAATGGAGTTGACACAGGAAAGGGTTTTCGGGAAAGACAAGAGGTATCCAGTGTTAGATATTTGTGCATCTGTCTTCCAGTTGACCCCTTAAGAGAAGGCCACACAAAGCATTTATGACATTCGGCTCACTGCCCAGTTTTTTCTTACAGGATTAAGTCAGGACTCAGGGCTGCCTGTGAGCTGGACTGTACTCTTCTGTCCCTCTGGCTATAGTGGAAACAAGGATGGGTTGTCAGTTACCATTTCCTTGTGTCAGATCTGCTGTTGTGCAGGGAAATTCCTAAAGGAGATGGCATTCCAGCCCTGTCTGCTTAGACCTGCCTTGGTTGGCATTCATTCAGGTACGCCAAAAATTTGTCAAAACACTTGGAAATTCAGAGTTTGTGGTATGAATTGGTTAGGAAGCAAAGCAAATATACATCTCTACTTCTATGTCCTCATAACTACTGCACCCCTAGAGTGGAGTCCTTTTAATTGGACTTGATTGGAACTTTTCTGTATTGAACTGGCACTGGCCTTCTCTTCCATTAAAATAGTAGGCTAACAAATGGGAACACAGGAAGGCATGAAACCAGGAGATTCTGAGTTGATTCTGCTAGAGGGAGGCAGGGTGCCACCCACTGTAATAAGATCCAGGGAACAGAGGAGGGTACTGGGAAACTTTCATCCCATCAAGAAGACTTTATAAATATCAATTGTCTTACTTGAGAACAGGGCTTGCTCAAGTTTTCCACTGCCTTGTAACAAACCATACCAAACGGTGCCTTCCTATATAACCAGCACATATTCATCTCTCTGGGTTCATTGGGCTCTGTCAGGCATTTCTCTCTGTTAGAGGTCACCTTGAAGCTTTGTCTACACACACAAATTGCTCCTGAGCAGAGTGAGGCATCTGGGGGTGAACAGCTGGCAGCCATCTGTAGACATCTCTCTCTGCCTCCAAGTTGTCTCTGGACAGAATCCTTCCCAAGTGTCAGCCTTAACATAGGCCACTCTTCTTACCTGCTTTCTCAGAGCTCCCAAGGCACCAGGACAGAGAAACCAAGCTATAGAGAGGAAGAGGGGGAAAGTGGATGCTCCAGTGTGTCTCAAAATAGTTTTGGAAGTCTCACAAGGCACTCCCACTGCATCCTATGGGCTAGAAATGAGCCATGAAACTCCCAATCCAAAGGGAATCATAGTTGCCTTTTGTTAAAGCAAGCATCAAGGAATTCCCAAGCGTGTTCTAACCCTTCAGCCATGGTTCTAAGACGTATCTATACATTAGAGTCACTCTGGGAGCTTGTCCAAGTCCTGATACACAATTAGACCTCAACTAAAGAAGAATTTCTCAGTGTGGCAACCAGGTATTCACTTCTTTTAATACCTCATTTATTGTTTATTTACAAGGAGAAGGGGGCAGGAAGAAGGGAAGGAAGGAAGGAGGGAGGAAGGAAGGAAGAAAAGAGGGAAGATGGGTACATCAGTACCTCTTGACACTGCAGACGAACTGCAGATGCATGCACCACTTTGGGCATCTGGCTCCGTGTGAGTAATGGGCATTCAAACCCAGGAAGGGTTTGTAAACAAGTGCCGTTAATCATTGAGTCAACTCTCGAGTTGACAATAGCCGCACTTCAATTGCTGTAACAGCTAAATTATTCTTTAGATCAGAACTTGGCTCTTTGAGAAAGTCTGATTTAAAGGAACACAATGTGAAATTCTAATCTAATGATTTCTCTTATCAGGGGGAGAAAAAAAATCACCTGAATCAGTTACTTTCTCATTGCTGAGAAAAAAAAATACATAACAAAAAGCAGTTTAAATAAGGAAAGGGCTTATATCCCAGCTCATGTTTTGAAGGGAACATCAGGATGGTAAAAGCCTGCCAGGAACAGCCAGCCCGCATGGCTTCTCCATATCAGCAGGGAGAAAGAGAGAACTGTAAACTTCTACATCTGTCCCCAGTAACATGCCCACCAGCAAGGCTCCAGATTTTAAAGGTCCTACATCCTTCCTGACCAGAACCACCAACTGGAGATTTAAGTGTCCACACTCATGACTTATGGGACATTTTACATTCATCCATCACAGCCCCAACCCTGATTTTTATTTGTTGAGAAATTTACTTTTTGTTACTAGATTTCCTAAAACCGGAGACAAGCTATCTCTGTGTTTGATACTTATGCTAAACCACAGGCTATCTGATATCATGTAGATTTCCCAAGTATATACAGGTTTCCAAATAAAAGCTGTCCTGTTTTTTATGCTACACAAAGTAGCCATAGCAATGATTCTGTCAGTTGGTCTAGAAAGCATTTTAAAGTTGATCACATGCAATAAAGGAGAATTTTTGCCTCTTGTTTTACATTTGGAAAAGGAAAAAAGCTAAATTTACCATTGATCAAAGCTCCTAAAAATGTCTCCATGCTAAACATTGGCCTTGAATTTGATATGGTTTGAACATATGCCATTGAAAAGGGACAAAGATAGCAAGAGGAGGCATCCTTGTCTGACTACTCATATTGTGCTGAGTTACAGAACCAGCCGGTGCTGGGGCGCCTATTGTATGTGCCATGTATGCAACACCAGAAGACTGATATGTACCACCACGCAGATGAGAGATCCCAGAGAAAGCCAAAACTTAGATACACACTGCAATGTGCAGAGCATCTCTTCACCAAGCCACAAGGTTCCTCTTAGCAAGTGTCCCTTAGAGCAATGTCACACTCCTTCAACTTGAGGGTCTCATTTGTCATTGGTCAAGGCTCAAATTTCTCTCATATTATGTGTAAGTCCAGGGGAAATGGATCTAAAGCATATGTGATTCAAATAACTGAGCCAAACCTGAACTTTCAACATTAAAATATTGAATATATTGCTTGAATGGTTAGTTCTTAAATGGCCTGAAAAGTGACCTTATTATACCATATTTGTCTTTTCCCTTCTCCAGCTCTATTGGGTCTTTTGAAAAATGTCACAATAATTTTGCTTTTGAACAGCCAAAGGTAATACTGTCCCACAAGACTTGAGATTGTCCACCAAGTCCCCATCTGTTCCTGCTCACAGCAACCAGAAGTTTTTTCCACAGAGATGAGCTAAAGTCTTAGTATTGTTCTCTCTTTTTGATTGATCTTCCCTTGATTCCAACCATTTACTCTTTCTTTTTTTCATTTTTAAACATTTTATTGGCTTAAAATTATATATATTAACACAACAATATGCCCAGTATCACAGGTTATTAGATAGAGCCATTGAGTCCATGATGACATTCCCTTTTATGCATTAGTTATTCTCCCCCTCATGACTCTTACATTCTCCCCCCTTCCACAAATTTTTCTGAGTCATAGTGGGTGAATTCAAATTTTCCATAGTTATTAGGTTTGTAAAAGTCTCTAAATTTGTGTTTTGAACAATTTTGGGCACCCTTGGTGCCTCTCTCCATTGTCCTTCCGTAGGTTATCTGCCTTGCTGTGGAAATAGATGTTCTGCTCATCATCCCAATTCCTTAGAGGCTGTGTTTGGGCTCTACATGGATCATCTCCTGCTTGGGTGCCCCCCTTCACATCAGATCCCTTTGGTGGAGTTCCATTGTCCCGGGTTCTCGTTGCCTTCTGAAAGATACAAACAGAGTCTCCAGCAGAGAGTGACATTATTATTGGTCAATTGAGACAAATATTGCTAGGTTGGTGAGCGTTTGGAGGGTGTAGCCTTTCTGGAGACCTATGGTTAGTGAGGACTTCCCCATGGAGATGGGGTTCTTGGTCCCCATTCAAGGTTGCCTTGGGTCCCAGTACCAGTCAGGGGTTCCCTGCCTCTGAGCGGACCTCATAGCCAATTAGGCAGCTGTTGATTACCCACCTAGGTTGGGCGCCACTATTGCACAGATGGGCACTTCTTGACTTGCTTGTCTGTGCCATAGAACAGTGTGTTCTGTACTCTCATTTACTCTTTCATAGCATGAGAGCTATAATTGATGATCATGTCTCTATGTAGAAAAATAATAGACTCACTCTAAAATATTAGGTAGAATAGCTTCTATGGCCAATGAGAGCTCTAGGGCAAGGGACTATGGTAATAGCTGTTTAATATGTATTTTTGAATGGATGGGTGGGTAATTTGGCAGATTCAGGGACATATACGCCCTGGTGAGGACAATATAGTGACAGATGTGATTCTCCTATGGATGTCTTCTAGGAGACTGAAATTTTATTTAATTTTTTTTCTGAGATTTTATCTTAGCTGAGGCCTTCAAACCATTTGTTTTAGATAATCTTTTAAAATGTAACTGTTATTTGTATTTTGAGTCATTAAACAACTCTCAAGTACTTTTGCTCTGGCAAGAAGAGATGATGTTTATAGTACATGAGATGTATATGACAGTACATTGTATTCTGTAATTTCATCGTGAAATCCC
>PVHP010049613.1:0-12140 GCA_004024765.1 Zapus hudsonius
GTGAGCCACTTCACCCAGCTTTGGCATCGTTATTAAAACACAAATCAGGCCAAGGTCTAGAGAAGACGATTTCCACTATTTTCTGATGTTTTAGCCAATTGCTGGTGATTCTCAGTATTTATCAAGGTTTCCAAGTGAGGGGCTTTGTCCATGGAGTAATGTTTTCCATGAGAAGCCATCTGGGTACTGTGGCTCTTCTCATCTATTTGTTCTTTAAAAAAAAACTATTTATGAAAGAGAGAGAGAGAGAGAGAGAGAGAGAGAGAGAGAGAGAGAGAGAGAATGGATGCTCCAGGGCCTCTGGCTACTGCAAATGAACTCCAGACATATGTGCCACCTGGTGCATCTGGCTTTACGTGAGTACTGGAGAACTGAATGTTTCTTAGGCTTTGCAGGCAAGCCCCTTAACCACTGAGCCATCTCCCCAGCCCTCATCTCTTTATTCTTTACTGAGAGGAGGGAGTCCTACGCATGTTGCCCTGAGGCAAGATGCTCCACCTGAGAAGTTAAGAAGAGCTCTTCCTTCCCTCCCGACTTTCTTTTTTCTTTTTCTTTTTGTTAAATTAATTGAATCTCAAGTAGGATTACAATAGATCATTCCTGGCTGAAAAGTACAGGACTAGATTTTCTGGCACAGATATGACTTAAATTTACTTTGTTTTATGCTGATCCAGAGCTCATCTTCTTACCAAAAAGAAAAAAAAATGAAGAGATCAGCAAACGTTAAGGATATTTTTATCAGAGCTAGACAGCTATTGTACTTAATTTTCTTTTACATTACACACACTGCCTTATTCACTTAATCCTGAACACAGAAGATCAGCCAGTGACTGACTCTAGTTGGCAAGTGTGCCAGGCATTTAGCTTTTGTGACTTTTGCTGATATTGAATTCAAATAGGCAAAGAACTAAACCAGAGTATGAAATTTAAAACTCTAATAATTGTTACTGTTCAATTCATATGAAGTTTTCAGTTAAAACATCTGAGGTATTTCGCTATGTTCTATGATATTTCTATGTTCCATATTTCTATGTTCCCATCATTGTCTCTAACCTTCTAGAATGTACTAAGAGGCAACTGATTTTGGGTTGTTGTTTTTGTTTTTATGGACTGGCCTCGTGTGATACAGTTTGGTTAAGTCCACTTGCCGTGTTTATTCATTCCCAGAATGATATCCGATAAATATTTACTGAGCACTTATTTCATGCCAGAAGCCACTGGAAAAGAACAGAAACACCAAAAGGCGAAGCAAGCTGAACACGGCCACAGCCTCACGGATCCTACCAAGAAAACTATACTAATTAGTAAATTTCTCTCATTATAACTGTCATGGTTTGATCCAGGTATCCCCCGCAAACAAAAGAATATGTTCTGAATGATTGACCCTCAGCTGATGACAGTTTGGATTTTACAACCTCGCTGGAGCTATGTTGTTGGAGGGCTTATGGGGGTTTCAAGCCAGCTTCCCCTTGCCAGTGTTTGGCACACCTTCCTGCCATTGTTTGCAGTGCTGTGGCGGAGGTGATGTCCACCACTCTGCTCATGCCATCGTTTTCCCTGCCAGGATGGAGTCTATGACATGTATGTTTTGTTTTGTTTTTTTGTATATAGAATCTATATTTAAGACACACACATACAAACCCATATGTATATTTGAATATGCATGTGTGTATACATAAATATGTGCATATTTATATATCTATATGTGTAGGTCATGAAACTAGAAAATGGATCATATGAGAGGGCAGGCAGAGCTCTGAAAGAAGGTGGGAAACAGTGAGACAAGGGGAAGACAGGGAACTGGCTAGAGCAGGAAGGGGCACTGAAGAGGACATTGGGGGAAGAGAACCAACAAAAATAAAATATAATGATATATGCATATGAAGATGCCATGATGAGGGCTGGAGAGATGGCTCAGCGGTTAAGGCACTTGACTCCAGTGCCTGAGGCCTCTGGTTCAATTCCCCAGTACCCACATAAGCCAGACCCACAAGGTGGTGGCCCTGGTGTTCTCTCTCTCTCTCTCTTTCTCTCTCTCTCTCTCTCTGCTTGAAAATGAATAAATAAAATATTTTTTAAAAAGATGCTATGATGAAGCTCATTATTTTATATGCTAAACAAAAAATTAATCACAAATAAAACAAAATTAATTTTAAAATAATAATTTCTTTATTGAATGAAGCGTCATTTATAATAAACAACCAATACCTATTTGAGGTAGTTTAAATGGATATCACCCAATAGATTCAGGAGTTTTATTAAAAGCTTGTCTTAAGGTTGGTTGGTAAGGTTAGATGGATGAGATCCTGACAAGAGAGGAGCCACCACAGTCATATCAGGGAGGATCCACAGGGAACTCAGCAGACAATGAATGATGAACAAGGGACCTATAACCACAGTCATTCAATCAACACAGGATAGGCCATTGAGACAGGAACCAAGGATTTTCGACACAAGGACCTCTAAGCTCGCAACCTTAAAGCAGCCTTATTACTCACCCACCACGACTCAGGGAACTGAGCGGAAGAGGGGGCGGAAAGATTGTGAGAGCCGTGGTGGGGGAGATGGTCCGGAGGCATGGCACCCATCAGTAACAACACACTTGGGCCAGGAAGACCGGGCTGAGTACTAAGATATACAGGATACCTTGCCACAAGGACTAATACAGACAGCCCACGGAGGAGGATATACAACTGATCAGGGATGGGGAGGGGGGGAATTGGGGAATTCGGGATAACAACGCATGGTTTGCCCACTAAATAATGTAACTCATTATGGACAATAAATATATATTTTAAAAAAAAAAAAAGCTTGTCTTAAGCTGTCTAGCTGGAGGATGGGTCCCTGTGGATGGATCCTAGGGCCCAGTCCTAAGATGTCACTGGGGGGTGGATCTGGAATTCCTGTCTAAGGTATGCAGAGAGCAGTAGGAGCTCTGCCTGGAGTGCCCCCTGTTTGACTGTCAGCATGCTTCCTTTTGGAGGTGCTGGCTGTGGTTTTCCTCTCTGCTTTGGTCTGTAAGCTTTAAATAAATCCCATTTCTCCTATAAACTGTGCCTGGTTTGGAGGTTCATCCCAAGCAGTGTGGAGCTAAGACACTATTTAACTGAAAAAGAAAAAAAAAAAATCACATGCCATTTCTCAGTAAAGAAAACTCATGTGATCATTTTAGTATGCCAATAATGTGTGACAATTATTTATGTGAGAATTTCTTCAAAAGAAGTATAACCTGTTGAGGACAGTCTATGTTTTGTGGGCATAGAGTGGGTATCTATATAATTCCATAAATTTTTGCTAACTATTCTTTTGAATTTTATCTGTTTTCTCTTTCTGGATGCATGTTAAACTAGAGCTTGTCATTCTGTTTCCACCCCACATTCTATTTATTTATCTCATCTCACTACCTTCTCCTGAACCTCAGTATTTCTAGCTTTTAGTTCATGGTTTCTGTTTGATTGCATCTCATCTGCTCTCTGATCAACTATTTCTCTGACTTTCAGAAACTATCCTTTTCCAAACTGCTTGCTTCATTCTGTAGTATCGTACATTTTATTTCATCTTTTAATTTGTCTTAATTTAGATTATCCCTCTAAAGAAAGGCAATCTCAGCAAACTATGGTTTGATGTTCTTGTAGGACTTGAGTTTGTATTAATTTTACTGGCAGTGGCATTTGTGTCCTGTGTAGACGGTAGGCCCAGCTGAAAGAATATCCATGTGTTCTGCTCAGTCTCCCAAGCTGTTACAAAGTCTCACAGGTGATTGTGTTTTTTTCCCCACAAATGACTACATGAGAATTTCTTTAAAGTCTATGTTTGCTAATGTGTGTGTGTGTGTGTGTGTGTGTGTGTGTGTGTGTGTGTGTGTGTGTGTTCTTGACCAATCATTTCTCTTAGTCTAGTCTAGGTAGCCAACCAGCTTGCCTGGGGATTCCCTGTCTCCACCTCCCCATGTCTGCCTGACATTTTCATGGGAACTGGGATTCTGATGTCACATCCTCACATTTGTGCAGTAAATGCTTAATCCACTGAGCCCTCTCCCCAGCTTGCTCTTTGTCTTTAAAAACCCAACTATGCAATGAAAGTGACTTGTTAGATTTTGCCCAGCAACCTATTGGGAAGGGTAGTGATAGAAAGACATATGCTCATAGGTCGTACTGTTAAAAATAAAAGTCTGCTAAGTTATTTGTAATTCCCTTTTGTTACTTTGTTTTTCAGTCCTGGCTCACATGGGGAATGGTACCATTTTCATCTGAGTTCAAGGAACGAGGGCAGATAAACGTTTCGCTTGCTAAGACATCTGTGCTCAAGCCTGGATGCACTTTATCTTCTGAAGCATCCTTTGTAATGGCACTGAAGGATGTGGCCGAAGTGTAGTGACTGCATCAGTATATAGTGTTGTGGGTCGGTCTGAGTCAATGTTCCCATATCTTTATTTCACCACTTTTCTCTTTGCCTCAAGACCCTCTGGTGTCCCCTTGACTTGTATCCCTTTTGATTGAAAGGATGGTATCTCACATAACCTGGGGAGTGTAGGAACACTCATTAAGTGACTGTGTCAGCTGCTAAGCAGGGCAGCCTCTTACGCTTTCAGAAACAGATAAAACTTGCCTGTTTTCAAGCACCTATTTCCCCCAACAATTTCCAGTTAAAGAGCATGTTTCTTGCTGTTTAAATGGAAGCTATGTGCTTCAAAAAATAGGACCAGAAGTGAAAATAAGAAAAAGTCTTTAAAGACATCTCCCTGAATGGACGCCTCCTCCAGCATTCAGAAGCTGCTTAATGATGCTGTCAGTTTAAAATCCGTGAGTGGTACAATTATTTCTGCAGAAGAGAAAAGGTGACTGCAAAGAATATGACAAATACTTAGAGGACACTGCAGATGTTTCTGATCTTCACCTCTCTTTCCAGCTCCCACTCCCATCATATTTATGGACAATGGGAAGGGTAAGGAGAGAATTTCAAAGGCCACAAGATTAAAAGTGAAAACAGAACCTGCTGACAATTGACAGAAGATCACGTTGTCACGTATTTAATTGGACTCCCAGCGACAGGAGGGTGAGGTGATGATCACAGAAATGGCAGCTTTGTCCAGCCTCACGGTTCAAGTCATTTTCAAATGGAAAGGAAAGTTTTTCAATTCCTCTCAGACAGCAGCCTGAGGAGGTTTCTCTGTGTTAATCCAGGTAATCAGGAGCCAGAATATTGTTTTCTTCCCTCTGGTTAAAAAAAAAAAAAAAAAAAAAAAAGCTTATGGGACATTGAAATGGAAGTGTGGGAAATGTGTGGGAAGTACAGGAAGAGAGTAAGGGTCTGTGCTGTTTGGTTTTGCTGCTTTAAACGGTGTGAAATCAAAGCTAAATAAGAAACCACTTCCCCTGAGTAGTAGAACCTGTGGAAGAATTTAACATAGTTTAGAACTACCAGAATTCTGACCCAAGAGCAGTCTGTTCCTGGAACAGACAAACTGGATACTGACAGTTAACAGGTATTCATTTTTTTTGCATCAGTTATGTGCAAGACAGAAGAATGAAAATGTGTTGAGTAATACATGTAAAACAGTATAGTTTGTATCACATTCTTATACTAACCCTATTATAAGAAGAAAATATCTTAACAATGATAAGGCTAAAACACTTTGAAGACACTAAGCTATGTCTCTGGGATTAGTGTGTGTGTGTGTGTGTGTGTGTGTGTGTGTGTGTGTGTGTGTGTGTGTTTGACTGAAAAATGAAATTGTGAGAATGATGTCATGTTCTCTGTTTAAAGTTTACCTACTCTTTATTGCCCCAAACAAAATGGCCCCCCTTAAGAAAATGTCAAAAAGTCTCCAGTGGGAGCTGAGGACATGGATGCTTTTCCCCCAAAGACTGCTGGCCCAGATGTGATTCCCCAGAACCCACGTAAAGCAAATGCACAATGTAGCACATGCATCTAGAGCTCATTTGCAGCAACAAGATGCCCTGGCACACCCAAACTACTTCTCTCTCTCTCTCTCTCTCTCTCTCTCTCTCTCTCTCTCTCTCTCTCTCTCCATCATACATAAATATTTTTCAATCTTTAATTGACTTTGTCAGTAGGGGCCTATCTAGAGGAAGGAAGGCTACAGTCAGAGGGGGCAGGTGGTATAGAAGGGCTATAGGACAGAAAACTTACAAAACTATATGACACACATGATGAAAATATCATAACCAAATGCATCACTTTATGCTAACCTAAAAATTAAAGCACTGTAGTTTTTTTGTTTTTTTCGAGGTAGGGCTGACCTAGAATTCACTATGTAGTCTCAGGGTGGCCTGGAACTCACGGTAATCCTCCTACCTCTGCCTCCCAAGTGCTGGGACTAAAGGCATGCGCCACCACACCTAGCTTTCATGCTGTATTTTTTTAAATTTATGTACTTATTGGCAGATGTATATGAGTGCGCATGTGTGCACACACGCACACACATATTTGCACAAGGGCCTCTTGTCACTGTAAACAAACTTCAGACATGTTTGCACCACTTTTTGCATCCAGTCTATACAGGTGGCTTGGGAATTGAGAAGCAAACACCTTTAAGTGCTGATCCATCTTCACAGCCACAAGGTTTTGTATTTCTTAAAAAAAGTTCTCACTTAAGGGACTGTCAGAAGGTGTCAAGGGCAACTGTATCAGTAGCAAGTTACAGCAGCTAAGGTGTGGCTTTAGGAAAACAGGGCTTCAGGGGCCTGTGCTATAACCCACTCTTTGACGCATGCTTCTGCTCACCATGCTAGAGGAGCTCCATTCCACAAGGTGAGGTTAACCTGGATCTGGACAGGCTAGAATCAAGATGGGAGCAAGCGAAGATTTTGGAGATTAAACTGGAGCTACACCATGTGAGATGGTTAGGTTTTGTTGTCAACTTGATCTTTTTAATTATCTTGGGTGGGTCTCTGAGGATGTTTACAGGAAGGCAGCCTCTCAGCAAGGGGCAGAATGTTAAAAAAGCTCAAAGGAGCTAAAAGTAAAAATCCTTTCCTGTGTGGGCCATGCAGGAAGGAAATTCCAGAGACTCGGGAAGCCATTAAGTCTGGGATAGGGTTGCAAGACTCCACCCTAAGCCTATATAAAAGAGAAGAAACTCTCTTTGCCTCTTCTGCCTGTTTCCTATTCTGTGTATGTGGTGTAGGTGATGGGTTTTTCTCTCTGCTTGGACCTGTGAAAGGGGAGCAGCCTCTTTTGCATTCTAGAACTTCCTCTGTATAGCATCAATAAACATTTTCCTTCCCCAAATTGTGCCTGGTTTGAAGATTCATCCCAGTGGCATGTGGCTGACTGCGACACCATGATACATGAGTGTAGTATGCTCTGGAGAAGTAGGCAAGAATACCATTACCAGGTCTTATCAAGAAGTAAGAGGCCTCTTTACCTCTTGGGAGGTAAGAACAGCATGGAACAGGCTGAACAAAAGCTTTTACTATCTGGAAGTTTCCATTCCATTTACCAAGCCTGTTTATTCCAGAAGAGTATTGCTCTGGGAAGACAAAGGTTCCACGAGGGTACTCAGAAGATTTGTGTCTTCAGGATAAGGGAAATTTTGCAGGCGGTGGTCATATTGGGGCAAAGATACAGAGATGTTCTCCACACAGGGAGCCTTTCTACATGTAGACATTGGACAATCTATGCATGGAGAAGGGGACAGATGAGCCCTCACCATAGATGTGTATATACCACTTGGAAGGCCTTATGGTTAGTCTTGGCAAGTAAGAGTGCACACTGGACAGACACCCATTGGAAAGTACTTCCTGGGCTGGGAGGGACCTGGCTCTCATAAAGTTCAGATACTGGAGGACATTTTCCTATTGATCTCAATATATCACCCAATATGTAATCTATTAAAATGGGATTCCTGGAATGGAAAGTAAGATCAGAAACGCTTCTTGAGGATTTTCCAGTGGATAGCTGTCTTAATGAGATGGACTAGAAGAACAAAGAATATCCATAAGGTATATATGATGATAAATTGCTGGTTGTTAGTTTGACAAGATTATCATCATCATGGAAACAAATCTCCAGTCATGTGTGTGTGAGAGATTTTCTTGATTAGACTAGTTGAGGTGGGTGGACCCACCCTATATGTGGACAGTACCATTATAAGGACTGAGTTCCTGGACTGGATAGAAAGGAGAATGTGCCAGGCATGGTGACATATGCCTTTAATCCCAGTAGCCAGGAGGCAGAGGTAGAAGGATCACTGCATGTTAGAGGCCACCTGATAGATACTACATAGTGAATTCCAGGTCAGTCTCAGCTAGAGCAAGACCTTACCGAAAAATAAATAAATAAAGTCATTTTAAAAAGGCTTGGGGTGGTAGGACATGCCTTTAGTCTAAGCACTCAGGAGACAGAAGTAGGGGGATAGCTGTGAATTCCAGGCCACCCTGAGGCTATATCATTAATGAATTCTGGTTCAGCCTGGGCTAGAGTGAGACTCTACCTCAAAGAAAGAAAGAAAGAAAGAAAGAAAGAAAGAAAGAAAGAAAGAAAGAAAGAAAGAAAGAAAGAAAGAAAGAAAGAAAGAAAGAAAGAAAGAAAGAAAGAAAGAAAGAAAGAAAGAGAGGGAGAGACAGAGAGAGAAGAAGAAGAAGAAGAAGAAGAAGAAGAAGAAGAAGAAGAAGAAGAAGAAGAAGAAGAAGAAGAAGAAGAAGAAGAAAGAGATAAAGAAAGAGAAAAGCAAAACAAAGCAAAGAGGGGGAGAGAGGAAGGAAGGAAGGAAGGAAGGAAGGAAGGAAGGAAGGAAGGAAGGAAGGAAGGAAGGAAGGAAGGAGAAGGCTAGGTAAGTATTCAGCATACACATTGCTCTATTTCTTCCCTGCCAATATGATGATGTGATACCAGCTTCATGCTACTGTAATACTTTTCCAGCCATGATGGACTCTTTCCTTCCCTAAGCTGCTTCTGGTCAGATATTTTGTCTCAACAATAAGAAAGTAACTGATACAGTACAGTAAAGGCTACATTCAACTCTCCAAGGAGCTAGGCAGGAAGTCACTTCTCTATTTCCACAAAAGATGGAAAGGCCTTCACTGTGTCTAAAAGCAGGTTGACTCAAAGTCTTCCAGTATCAAAAGGCTGGAAGCCAATACCCACATAAAGCCAGATGCACAAAGTGTAACATGTGTCTGGAGTTCATTTGCAATAGCAGAAAGCTCTGGTGCACTCATACTCACTCTCTCTGGGTCTTCCTCTTTCTCTCTTTCTCTCAAATAAATTATTGAAATAATGAATTGAATTTGGGGGCTGAAGAGATGACTCAATGGATAAAATGCTCACTGAGCAAATGTGAGGACCAAAGTTCAGATCCCCCAGCACCTATGCAAATACAGGGGCAGCTGTCTGTCATCCCAGCACATAAGAGGCAGAGACAGAAAATTCAAGAGGAAAGCTGTCAAGCTAGGCCCGCTGATCAGCAAACCCTGAGTTCAAGTTCAGTAAAATAAAGCAGAGTGGTTAAAGGAGACTCTGACAGCAACCTCCACACACATGCACATACATGCAAAAAAGAAAATGATTCTTATAAAGAAAGAGATAGAATTTTAATTTGCACTAGGTCATACTTGTGTGCTTGGAATGTTTTTTTCTACTGGCACATTGTGAATAGACAGGGGCACCATGGTAAAAAGTTGTCTGTATAGGTTTCGTTAAACAGCTGGCATTCATTTTTCAAAGTCGCTAAGAAAAGGACTTAGAAAGCATTCAAATAAAGGCTGGAAACACCTCCCTCCAGCACTCCCCTGGGATCACCCTTGAATCAGACCCAGTGTGCTAGCTCTTGGTGACTGGATTGTAGTCAACTATTGGAATGTGTTTCAGCTGGATTGCAAAACTGGCTCTGGGATCTGTCTCTTAGTAAGTGTCATTGGCCATCACAGAGGAGGCACACATCCTTCGAGTCATATCTCTTTCTAGTAGTTACTTTTCTCATTGCCATGATCAAATACCCAACCAAAGCAACTTTATGGGAGGAAGGGTTTATTTGGGGACATGGTTGTCTGTCATGGTGGGGGAAGGCATGACAGAAGATTTGGGTCATGAAAACAGCAGTGTACAACAGCTGCTTGTTACATGGTACTGACTAGGAAGCAGAGTGTTGAGTCAGAAAAGGGGCTAACCCTCGGTACCTCAATGAAGTAACAATTCCTTCAAGGTCCCAAATTCCCAAAACAGAACCATCATCTGAGGACCAACTGTTCAAACACATGAGCCTGGGGTTCGAGGGGGTACATTTCACATTCAAACCACAACATTCATGGAGTTTCAAATCTTTTCTGAATAAAAATTTCTACATCAATATAATTTTTGGGGTTCTGAATAGAATATCCCTTCCATGGAGATTATAGTATGTGTCTGGATACGGAAAGTTCTCAGGAATCCACACAGGGAGTCAGATTAAGTTGATTTAATTCAATAATTGCTAAACTTATCTGACTGCTGGAATCTTTAGTTTTCTCATTCTTTATTTTTATTTTCTTTCTATCCCCACCCCAGGTACACAGATATGTTATACAAATCTTGCTTGCCTTTGGAAACAAAGAGAGGAATGTCCAGGGCCGCTCTCTGTACCGCCCAAGCCAGAGTCTCCTACTAGGCAGCCCAAATTTTATTGGCATTTTTGAACCACTGAATTTCTTTCCTTGAGGGGTCTATAAAGGCAGGTCACCTTCACATCAATCACCCTTAGCATAGGAAGGTTGAAAACTCCTGGGAGAGACCCAGCAACTGGGAGGAGAGACAGCTGCCTCTCCCCTCTAACTGGGAATCACACATTCTCCCATGATTTCCTGAGATCATCTGTCTTTCCAGCCCTCCTCCTCAAGGCCACAGTTGGTCTTTCTCAGAATCCTGAGAAGAGGCCTCATTCACTTTAGCTCCCACTTACCACTCCTGAAAGTATCCACAAGACTGAAGGTTCCAGAATCCAGCTACCTTTTCTCCCCAGGTTTCACTTGCTCTCCTCGCTGTCACCAGGAGTACCTGCCCAGAACAAAAATCAGGTCATATCTCTACCTTGCTTCAAAAATGTTCAAGTCTGATGGACCAATGGCCCAATGTCACATGATGTCATGCAAGGACCTGTACAGTCTCACCAAGCCCTGAGCCTTGGCCTTCCTTCACTCAGTCCAGATGGACTGGCTTTCATTGTTCACAGACATCCACTCTGCCAATTCCAGCCCAGTCACACTTCAGGGTCGCATCCACTTCCTATTCATTCCTCCAAACCCCATTGAACATTTTCTGTGACTATTGATAACTTGATGAGTCAACTAGAATCTTCATCAATCATTATTTCATAGATAGTAGTCAAGCAGCTGAGAGCATCCTTGGTATTCTAGAGAGCAGCCAGAAACTCAACGTTGTATCATTCACTTCTGGATCATAGGTATTCATTCATTTGTCAGATATTATGTGTCGCACGTAATCATGGTTGCTAGAAAAATACATAGGCAAAATAAACAGATATGTTTCTAGCCATTTGGTGGGTGGGGAGCTAGACAATAACTGAATACTACATGATTGGATGATGGGAAGAGCAAAGATGAAAATGAGGAGAGTAGAGAAGTATAAGCCTAGCCTGGAAGAATTTGAATTCCTATTAAAATTTTACTAAAATTTTATTATTTATTAAATATTATTATTTGTTTTAAATTTTATTTCATTATGTGATTTAATTTTATTAAAATTTTATTATTTTAATAAAATTTTATTAAGTTTATTAATTTTTTTAAAGATATTTTATTTATTCATTTTCAAGTAGACAGGTACAGAGAGAGAGAGAGAGAGAGAGAGAGCGCACATCAGGGCCACCACCTTGTGGGTCTGGTTTATGTGGGTCCTGGGGAATTGAACCCGGGGCCTTAGGCACTAGAAGCAAGTGCCTTAACCGCTGAGCCATCTCTCCAGCCCTGAACATCACTCTTAAATACTTTGTCTCCATAAAAAATTATTCTCCACCCAGGTTCTTCGATATCCAGTTCTTTAGCCAAAGGATAGGTATCACCTTTGTTTAATTCCAGGCCCACTGATGTCAGATGCCTCTCCAGTGTTTCTCTTACAGCGACCACCTGCATCACATCAGGGCTCTAGCCTTGCTATGGTGTGAAGGACATTCCAGCACCTGT
>PVHP010049614.1:0-12040 GCA_004024765.1 Zapus hudsonius
ATTCTGTATCCACGGAGGCCAAGGAAAAGATAGAAAAGAAGGACACGTGATAGAGGATAGAAAAACACAGGGAATGTCATGATGAAATCCCTTCCTCTGTGACTGACGTGTGGAATCTTTTGTGAGTCCAAGGAAGGCTTAAATAGCTTTATGTAGGTGCACTTCTGGACAGTGACCAGGCCCTGAACTAGGTATGGCCTTGTGTGCTTCTCAGGACTGCCTAAGGGTTAATGAAGCCTCCTGACTTGCTCTGTGAAATATGTTAATGGTTTCTGTATACTAAGCATTTGGAATTAATATATTTGAAATGTCCCTCTCATCCACAAGAAACCTTGTGAATCCCCTGCTGTGTATGCAAAGTATTGTGGAGGCACAGTTTTCCAGAAGATGTGAACTGCTTACAAATTGATTAGAGTCTAGGACCAAAATGAAAAAGATTTTGAAACAAAAAGAGAATTTAGAGGGGGAAGGAGAAGGAAGAGGTGAAGATGGAGAAGAGAAGAAGAGGAGGAAGAGAAGAAAGTAGAGGAAGAAGATGAGGAAGAGAAATAATAAAGCTAAGATATGAGTCAATTCCTGACTTTGGGTGGGAAAATACATACCAGAACAGCATAGAGACAAAACCAAAACTGCAGGAATACAGATATAGAATTGAGGATGAAGAAATGATTTTCAGAGCCTCAAAGCCAGGAATCATACAATCCTTAGTAGGATTCTAATCAATGAAAGGGTAACCTTCTAGATGGTTCATGTTCATTCATTTTTTTTTATAATGGATGATACAGCAGTGGCCATGGTAGTGATTGATCAGAGTGTAAGAAGAACCAAGAAAACATTGATTTGCAGGTGACCATCTACTACCAGGCACTAATTTGACAACATATAACCCAGGAAAAAGAGGAGAAAATTGGACTTATTTCACCATGCAAACCAGGTGAAAATAATTTAAATTAATAAATAACATTAATTTTAGATAATTTGTGTCAAAGTTTTAAAGACTATGGGATTTTCTAAAAACTCTATGTGTGCATTCCATTGATAAGTCAAACAGATTGGTCACTAATTGTGTTGTAACTGCTTGGGACAGTCAAGCTACCAGGAGGATCATGGTCATCTTATTTCTGAGGAAGTCAGCAGCACACTTCCACGTTATCTAAGAAATGGATCAAGTATAAGTCAGAATATAAATGCAACAATCACAGTTCGTTGCTTTAGACTGGAAATGATGTCTGTCATAGACCTGTTTTCATCATTCCTGTTGTGGCTGTGATGTTGGTCAATGTGGTTTGAACAGGAAATCTCCTCCATAGGTTCATGGGCTCAAACACTCGGTTCTCACCTCGAGATGCTGTTTTGGATGCTATTTTTGGAGGAGGTGGAGGTGGGGCGTCATTGGAGGAAGTATTCCGCTGAGGATGGGAGGATGGTTTTATAAACCCCCCTACTTCCTGTCCACTCTCTGCTTCCTGATCAACTCACAACTACCCCCACAACTGTGAGGCACCTCCATGCTTTCCTTATAAACCTTTCCTCCTTTAAATTGTGTGTTAGGTATTTGGTCATAACAATGAGAAAATTAAAATAATACAGCAAACGATTACCAAGTTGGAATTTTCCCCAAACTGAACATGTTGAAGCCGGTATTATTAATACCTTGGGGAAAAGGCTGACTTTAGAGCAACAGTTGTTCTTAACAAAAATTAAAGTAGGATGAAATAAAGGCAGACTCTTTAGCAGAGGATTACGTTGTCTTCAAAACACAGGTTATCCTTCTGTGTATTCTAGATTTAATAGCCCATTCCCACTACTTGTGGAAAAATAAGGTGGGTTTGAGAGCTGACAGAGGAAATAGATGGTTTCTCTTTTTCTGTTGGGCTTTACTGTACTATGAGTCCATGCTGATTAATCAGAAGTAAATTGAGAAAGTATCACAGAGCAAAAAGGGATTCCAGAGCAAAAAGGGATTCCAGAGCAAAAAGGGATTCCAGAGCTTACCAAAACAGGTAGCAGTGGTGCTTTCAAAACACCTTCTTTTTCTATGGTCCTATTTCAAAATTAAATAGCCAGAAAATACAGGCAGGTGGTATATTCCTCCCACTCACATGAGCCAGTGAAAACCTGTGACCCGAGGAAATAAGGCTACCTTTGAGCAGCAGGTTAGCTCAGAACTTAACACTGTAACATTCAATTAACTATTTGATGAATGCCTATTAACTATGGGCAATGAGCATCTCAGTCTGGTATGCAGGCATTGCAAGAGGTCCCTGCATTAGTTTATAAGAAGTGTGTGAAATATAGCTGTTTTCATTGATAAATAGAGATCACTGTTCTTAGTAGGGTAAGCACCTTATTGTATGCCAACCCCTTCCTGGTCTCTCTCTCTCTCTCTCTCTCTCTCTCTCTCTCTCTCTCTCTCTCTCTCTCTCTCTCTCTCTCTGTTCTTTCCACTCTTGGACTTTTTGCTAAATTTCATCTCACCTCCACTTCAAGATCAGCCTAAGTGTCACTACCCTTGATCGTTCTTCAGTGACCTAGCTTGACTAAAACAAATGTCCTCACTATATCCTTCCACGGTGTTGAGAACTGTAGAACTCAGCACAGTGAGAATCTCGATGTTTGAGCAACTATTTACTGCATGTCCAGTTGTAAGGCCGGGTTTGTGTCTGTTTTATCTCGTCATGGTGATTCTAACCTCCAGCATAGTACCTAACACATGGAATATACTCAGAGAATTCCAGAATAAATGCCTTAAGCAAGTTTCCCATAAACCCATTCACTTGGGTATGGCTTTGGTGTCTTTGGGTCTTTCTCCAGGTTTGGCCTTCCAACTCATACTTTATTGCAATTGTTTATTGCTGTGGGCTTGTCATGTGTTGGACTTATTCAAAATACTTTGCTTAAATGTTCTCTAGGAACTCTCTCTTTTTTTTTCCCCTCTAACAATTGCAATTTCTCTTTCATTTAAGGAAAAGTTTGTGCTGTCCATTAGTGACCAGACGGGTCATCTATCAGTCAAACTTTGAATTTAATGCAGAGTCCTGCACGTGTGAGCTCTTCCTTTCTCCTTGTTCACCCAACCTCTATTCGGAGGGACCAGTAATGATCTGAGAGAGAAGGGTCATCTGGTAGTCATCTCTCCATCACCATGACACAACTTTCAAGATAAACACCTTATAAAGATAAAAGATTTATTTTGGACTAGGAATTAAGAGGTTTCAGTACATGTTGCTTGCCCCCACCATCTTTGCCCTATTGCAAAACAGAACATCATGGCAGGAAGAAAGACCCCAATGTGACAGCAGCCAGGATGCATTCCGTCATATCCTTGAAGGGCATTCCACCAATGACATACTTCCTCTACCTAGTCCCCCTCACCCAAATACCCGTCACTTCCCAGTAGCACCACCAGCTGATGACCAGCCCATTAATACATGAGCAATTAAGGGTCATATATGCTCCAAATCATAATACCCTCATTTCAAGGAACCTAGTTCTAAATCAACATTTTTAAAAGAACATTTTTTAAATTTTTTTTGAGAGAGAGAGAGAGAGAGAGTGTGTGTGTGTGTGTGTGTGTGTGAGAGAGAGAGAGAGAGAGAGAGAGAGAGAGAGAGAGAATGGACACTCCAGATGCATGTGCCATCTTGTGCATCTGGCTTTACATAGGTACTGGGGAATTGAACCCTGGGTCTTTAGGCTTTGCAAGCAAGTACCTTAACCACTGAGGGGGTCTGGTGATAAGTTCTTTCTGAAAACATTGCTGTCCTTCAATTAGCCAACAAAAATTACTACAAAGAGAGTCACTCATTCATTTCCTGTGACTCAGAATGCCCTTAGCTAGCATTTCAATATGAAGGCATCATTTTTATCTAAATGAGTTAAAATTTAATCTGTGTCATGTATAAGAAGTAAAAAGGTGAAAGGTTAGATGCACCCAATTCCCTTGGCATAAGCACTGGGGTTTGCTCCCAAACATGGGTCCTGGGGCAGAGCCTGGATCTGTCTGTACATCTTCCCTTCACAACTTCACTGGACGTTCTGTCTTCTATCTTCTTGTGAGGAGTCTCAATGAATGCTGTGCAACGTTAATACACAGCTAGAGGAAAGTATATCTCCCAGACCTTCTTGCTTGAAGAGCAGGTCTGTCCAAGCCAAGCTACTGTGGAGAATAGCTCTGTGTCCTTGCAAGAAGGTGAAACCGAAGTAAGAGTATGCAGTCCCCAGCTATGGAATTCCCCATGTTCCTTTCTTTGTTGCTTGCTTTGTCAGAGTTAGGTTCTTAGGCAAAGGTGGGGTAGGTAGAAACATGACTACTGATTGTGCAAAAACCTGTTCTTCACCCAGCATTCCAGATCTTGGGCTGAATTGTGTCAGCAGAAAGGGAAGACAGCATGAATGGAAAATTCACATTCTCACTGGTTAACATCAATGATAGAATAATAGTGCCAGGAGTTCACTGACTACAGTTGAAACAAATTTTCTTTCATTATCACTTTCTAGAGTTCCCATTTAATAAGATAAAATATCTCCTCACTTTCTAAAGCATTTGACTCACTGGTTTCTGTTGCTAATAGGTAAGAAGTCACATGGCCTGATTAAAAGGTAGAGCGTCTCCATTCTACTTCTGTTCCTTTCTGTCTCATTGTTAGTCCTCCTCCAGTATTTATGATCACTTTTTTGAAGACATCACTTAGTTTATTCCCCTATCTGTCATATTTCTTAGATTTCAGCTAGCATGTTAAGGCATAATACAGTCTATGTGACAAAGTTTATTTCACATTCAATCATAAAGGGATCATCTCTTCATTAACAGTGTTCTGTTGAACACTGATAACAACTTGATCCTTACAGAGCTCTTCCCCTTGAATAGCTTTGGAAAACTGTTAATGTCTAGATCCTACTCAGCCATTCTCCTGATGGCTGTAACAGAAGGACTTTTGGAACACGGTGTGTACAGCTGGATGCATATATTTGCTACCACTCCGTTTCCTTATACAACAGTAATAGATTACAAAACTGACCTGCAACTTGCATTTTTTAAAGTCCTGTGTCCTAGAGACCTTTCCACACAACCTCTTACTACAGAGCAGTCTGCTTCATCTCATTCTTTATTTTTAATTTCTAAAACATTTTTAATGCCTGGATATTAGTACATTCTGAGAATGTCCAAGGCTTTACTCAACCAAATGCCCTGCTGCTGTCACTTGGATGGTTTCCAACCTCTGGCTATTACAAATAGTGTCACAATGAATAACTTTTTCCATATATCATTGTGTACTTGTGCTGGAGTATCTGCAGGCAAGACTCAAAGCAATGGGATTTCTGATGCATCTGTAAAAGCAGCTGTAATTTTGATAAATCTTACTAAATCCCTCTTCTTCAAGGTTATTCAGGTTGTATAATTCCACACATCCAACTACAATATATGAGAATGTCAAATTTCCAATAGTCTCATTAATACATGTTACTTGGAGGTACCTCACTCCACCACAACTGAGAAGTACAAAATTCTGCCTTAAAAATCCTACACATTACCATGTCTCTGGGAACTGAGCAGAAGGAAGAGGGGGTGGAAAGACTGTAAGAGCCATGGTGGAGGAGAATATCCAGAGACACTGCCCCCCTCAGCAACATCACATAAGTGGGGGGATCTTGGCTATCTCCTGAGCTATTCATGACCCCCCACCCCATGGACTGATCCAGGATGCCCACCAAAGAGAGCCCCCAGTGGGTTGAGGACAGGGAGGAGGGAAATGGGGATACATCATAAGATTTGCTCATTCAATGTATCTAATTAATGATAATAAAGATATCAAAAAACCTACACATTGCTTACTATAAGTGAGGTTAAGAATATTTTCATTTGTATAGAACCACATATCTCTTCTTTCGCCTGTGCATAAATTGTTCATATCTATGAACTCTTTAGATGTTTCTTGTGTTTTGGAGTGATTAGTCTTTTTTCTGTGAGAATTACAAATACTTTCTAAGATTTGACTTTATTTGTGTTATTAGTCTTTGTGACAAATAATTAAATTTACAGCTTTCTCTTTTCATTTTTTTGAGCCTGCATTATTTTTGTGTGTATGGTGTGTGTATTGTATGTGTCTGCATATGTGGTGTGTGTGTATTGTATGTGTGTGCATAAATGGTATCCTGTGTATATTGTATGTGTGTACATATATGGTATCTGTGTGTGTTGTGTGTGTATCCATATATGGTACCCTGTGTGTATTGTACGTGTGTGCTCATATGGTATCTGTGTGTATCTTTTGTGTATGTATATATGGTGTGTATGTGCATGGTATGTATATATATATGGTGCATGTATTGTATGTGTGTGCATATATGGTATCCATGTGTGTATTGTATGTGTATGTGTACATGGTGTGTGTGTATTGTATGTGTGTGCATATATGGTATCCTGTGTGTATTGTATGTGTATGTATACATAGTGTCAGTGTGTGTTATGTGTGTGTATGTATATACGATGTGCATATGTGTTTTTTGTGTGTATGTATATATGGTGTGTGTGTATGTATATATGATATGAATGTGTTTTGTGTGTCCATGTACATATGGTCTACATGCATTCATGTTCTTACATGTGAGGGTACACATGTGTATGTGGAGGTGCATACTTGTGAAGACTGGAGGTTGACATTGAGTGTCTACCTCTACCACTCTTCACCTTATTTATAAGACAGGGTCTCTCACTGAATCCAGACTCCAGCAACTTGGCTAGTCTAGCTGCCAGGTTACCCCAGCACCCACCTGCCTCTGCCTCCAGCAGCTGTGCATCCTCACACCCAGTACTTACATGGGTGTTGGGGATCCAAACTTGCATGCGTGGCATGTGCTTTACCAGCTCCTA
The DNA here is from genome assembly GCA_004024765.1 of Zapus hudsonius. Taxonomy (NCBI): domain Eukaryota; kingdom Metazoa; phylum Chordata; class Mammalia; order Rodentia; family Dipodidae; genus Zapus; species Zapus hudsonius. The sequence goes on from PVHP010049614.1 coordinate 6,875, forward strand.
ATCCTAGAATTTTAATTATTAACAAAGTTACATAAAAAGATCAGATTAAAATTCTAATGTGTATAAGCCCTTTCTTCCCATAAACTGCTTCTGGTTGGGTGTTTTGTCCAAGAAACCAGAAGGTAATTGCCACAAACTTTATTTCTTTTTTAAACTTGTATTTTTAAAAATATGTTTATCTATTTATTTTCAAGCAGAGACAGAGAGAGAGAGAGAGAGAGAGAGAGAGAGAGAGAGAGAGAGAGAGAGAGAGAGAGAGAATGGGAGCACCAGGGCCTTCAGCCACTATAAATAAACTCCAGATGCGTGTTCCATTTTACACATCTGGCTTTACATGGGTACTGGGAAATCAAACCCAGGTTGTTAGGTTTTGCAGGCAAGCACCTTAACCGCTGAGCCATCTCTCCAGCCCCCAAATTCTTTCTTAAGATACTTGAATGGCTGCACTCCATTGGCCACATTTTGCTGAATATATGAATAGCAGTAAGTGTGTTTTCACTGAGGAATCATCTCAACTAGTTTCCACAACCACTCCTTGATGTAGGGACTGTTATCACTCACATTTTGCTCCTGAGGGAATCGAGGATGTAAGTACAGAATGAAATGTGAATAGAAATGCATATTTTTTTCTTTCCCTAAGAGCTTTTTGCTGACTGTCCCTGGCTTTGCATTCTGCCTTATTCTTCGTTTAAGTAAAAACTCCATCTCCAGGGAATCTGCCATACTGCTTGCTGCCCTCATACTTTGTGTGTGTACCGGTCCCTCTGAGCATCCCTCCTGCTGTCTTTTGTGAGATCCAACGGTATTTGCTCTTTGTTTTGCCTGATTCTTTCCTCCTCTACTAGGTGAGCTGGCCCTTACTTCCAAAGACTTTGCTAGCACTTCCTCCCGTTTCTGGCTTCTAGTACCATTCTCCTATGACTTTCTACTAAGACACTCATGAGAGACACTGGCCACATGTGTTGGCTATTCATCCTTTCTGATGAACTCTAAGCTTTTTGAGGGCTAGAATAATATTCCAACAAATGTGTTCGGTGCACATCGTTTAAGTGAACAAATGGGTACTGAATCGTGGCCACACTCCTACAGTGTTGCAGGTGAAGTGGATTCTCTCTTCTCAGCCTGAAATCCTGCAAGTTACAAATTTTAATAACATTTGGAGCATTCTAAAGTTTGCTCTGATTCCCAGGCCTGTCCCGACCTCCACCTTGAGGAAATTGTGGGGTTTTTTTTCTAAGTAAAGTAAATTAGTATCTCTAGATATTATCATTTATAAAGGGATGGGACTAATCCATTGTCAAGGGCAAAAGAAAAAGCCAAACTATTCAAGCCTGAGGGCAATTTCCTCCTACGGCAGTCATTTTTCAGTATCGTATTACTTTATTTGCGGGAACACCTTTGGACATATTGTTCTGTCCCTTAACCATCCCAAATAAATCAACCAATTCTCTTTTAGGTCCCCCTGCCCCCTTTCTGCACATTCCTCCAGCCTGCCATCATCAGAAACTTATTATACAAATCTAACAAAATAAACCTTAAATTTTATTTTTGCCAAAAAAAAAAAAAAAAAAAAACCTTTCAACTTGTCTGCACAATGTCCCAATGAGGTCAGCATAAGTGGAATTATCCCTGTCATTTTAGCAGTGGGCAGACACCCCACAAAGATTAAATGGCTTTGCCCAAGGCCATGAGACAAGTTGATACCTGAACTGAGTTGGAATCAGATGGGAGGAATCCTGGCCCTTTGCCCTGGAATCAGACACTGGTTCCATTTAACCAGAGTTCTTTTGGCTTTAATTTCATGTTCTGGAGACAAGAAAAGCTATTAAGAAAGGGTCTCTTCCCCTACTGTCCAGCCTGAAGAAGGAAGTTCTCTTGAGTTAAGCTACAATGAATGATATATGTTCTCTCTCTCTCTCTCTCTCTCTCTCTCTCTCTCTCTCTCTCTCTCTTCTTAGTTGTGTGGAACTGGCCACTTTTAAAATCATCCACAGGAAGACAGCTCACATTAGACACTCTTAAAAACTTGTCTCGAAATCTAAGCCTTCTCACTTGCTCTGGGGAATGTGCAAATTCAGACAGCCTGTAAGGGGAGGATTGCTGGGCCGCATGGTCTTTCCCTCTGTGAAAGCCACTGTCCTTGGCCACCCCAACAGCTGCTGTTTGCACCTCTGTCTCTGCTCTGAGGAGGTGCCAGCACTTTCCTCTGTAGTTGCTCTGGGAACAGGGGCCCTGCTGTGGAGGGAAGTGTTCTCATGAAACACTTCTTTGCAGCAGGAGAAATTTCCATAAAGTTCTTAAATATAATAAAATGTAATTAAAGTGCCTCGTTGAGTTAGTTCTCTTTGAAGTCCCAAGCTTGCATAATAAACCGAGTCATAAATCCGGATTCGAATTGGAGGTTTTATTCCCTTTTATAGATTAATTCTCATTAATTATCTACTTGACCCCTCCCGTTATAGAGAAGTAAGTACCTGGTACACCGTAATTTGCACTGAGAAAGGGCAGTAAAAGATGAACTCACCCCTGAAAATGGACTCTCGTATGCTGAATGTCACTTTGTAGCCAGGGAAAATTAGAGCCTGTGTTTAAAAATCACATTCTCCCAGCCTCATATGACCTCATCAATACGAGTCTATTCTGCATTGTTTTGTCCTTTGTGTCTCTGAACGCTTCAGTTTTTATGTCAACTGGTTGGCTCCCGATGAAGAGAGAGGCCCTTTACAGGGCACAGTTTTTGCTACACTTACCTGATAACCTATATCCAGGCATGAAGGGATGATATGGGATGGTTGTTTTGTTTTGGGGTAAAAAATATAAAGTTTGGGGGCTTCCATTTACCTTGTCATGCAGTACCATAACCTCAGTAATAACAATATAGACAATGGGTTTTTTTCATGGAGACCAGTAAGAACTCACTCATAGGTTGACCCACACCACACACTCATTGAAACCTCTTTGGTGGCCTCTCACTTAGTCTGGATGTTAAAAATCAGTTGACTTTCTGTGCAGAGACAGTTATTTGTGCATGCGTGTGTACCGGCATGTACCACATGAACCATGCCTTATGCATTTTTTCTTGCAAATCTGTAGAGACAGATAAGTCCAGGCACAGGAATGTCTCAATACAGTGACAGGATTAGCAGGTCACTGCTCAGAAAACTAGAAATTAATGATTGGTATGAAAAGACAGTTAAGGAAAGAGCATGAATTGGACTAAAATAATATTTAAAATAAGATCAGAAGAGAGTATGATGGTGAATGAATGTCATAAATTTCTGATTTTTTCTGTAGCTGGACTTGAACCGGAAAAGTAAGACAAGAGAATCTCACAAAATGGGAGTCCATCAGCAGTACTAAGGTAGCAATGTCAACCAGAAACAAATTTGGCTCAGACAAAATTTGATTGTGCTCCTAAGGGGTAAATCCTACGGTCCTGGGACTCAGGGGTGAGACATCTTGCCACACACGAGGAGCCAGTAGGGTCTACAGATGAAATGTGCACCCCGGAAATAATGAGCAATATCTAGTTCAAGAAGGGAAGGTACAGTAGCTACTGTGATGACAGATTGTGTCAAGCAAATTTATGCGTGTTCTTAAAGGGCGCTTGTGAGTGACTTGGTGAAGATGCCTTGGGTTGGAAATAACAGAAACTAATAGTGAAAACAATCAATGAATAGGTGAACTTGGACCCCAGGGCAAACCTTCAGTTTTCAAAGGGGCAAAGAGCATGGAGATGCAGGGAGACCTCTCTCACAGTCTCATCTCACATATCTTTCTCCCACTCTCCCTGTGATGATTAAGTTTTGTTGTCAACTTGACCTTTCAAGTAATCTTGGGTGGGTCTCTGAGGATGTTTACAGGAAGGCAGCCTCTCATTAGGGGGCAGGATGTAAAGAAGCTGGAAGTAAACATCCTTTCCTGTGTGGGCCATTCAGGAAGGAAATTCCAGAGACTCAGGAAGCTATTAAGGCTGCGGAAGGGTTGTAAGACCCCACCCCAAGGCTATATTATAAAGGAGAAGAAATTCTCTTTGGCCCTCCTGCCTATTTGCTGTTCTGTGTGTGTGATGTTGGGGATGGATTTCTCTCTCTGCTTGGACCTGTGAAAGGGGAGCAGCCTTTTTTGCACTCTGGAACTTCCCCAGTATCTATAGCTACAAATAAATCCTGTCTCCCATAAACTGTGCCTGGTTTGGAGATTCATCCCAGTGGTGTGCAGCTGACTATGACACTCCCCTTCTCTCTCCTCCTGCTTCTCCTCATTTCCCTTCCCTTTTCTCTTCCTCTCTCTCTCCTCCCCCTCCCCAGTCATCTCCACTTCTCAACTTGATAAACAATTCTATTTCACCTGACAGAACTTAGTCACCAGATGTTATACCTCCTTTGTCTAGGAAACCGAGATTGACATGCAAACACTCATGACCATAGGAACCCTGGTTTGTTCCAGCCCCTCCCAAAATCAGAGAACCTCTTGGAGGAGATTGTGAAATGTAAGGGCAGAAAGGTGGGAAAGATGGCGTGGGGTGTGTGTGTGAAATGCTGTCTTCTGGGTGCAACATGGCCAGTAATCATGAATGCAACTATGGTTTCCTGCACGTGAGTTTTGAGGCTGTTGTGGGTGGGGGTCAGGTTCATAAGACCCCACCCCTTCCAGAACTGAAGCTAATAGTGATGAGAGAAGGGGAAGTTATGTTTCCAGTTGTGTAGATGCTGGTAAGTTACCTAGTAAATAACCTTCCACTAGTGGCTATGCAATCAACCCTAATTTAACTCAGTGGTGGAATAAAAAAAATCTGAAACCAAGGCCTGAAAGTAGGGAGTGGATTAATTAGAAAGAAGAAGGATTTGGGTAGGAAAGCAAGGGATAAGAGAAGGCAGTGGGAATCAGATCAAAAATATATCATATACATGTATGAAACTGTCCAAATTTAATAAGGGGTAAGAGATGGTGACAAGAAACAAGGGGTCTATCCTTTGACTCCTGCTAGTCCTAATCTAGTGATTAGAGACTAATTATTTGAAATGTCATGAGCGCTAAGGCAAATATCATGAAGGCTGTTGTGTTTATTGAGAAAATGGATCTGGTTTTCCAGCTCACCAAATCTATATTTCACAGAGCTTTGTGGATGTGCGAACTATTTCCCCTCCAAGAACTCCATCTTGC
>PVHP010049615.1:0-12110 GCA_004024765.1 Zapus hudsonius
GCATGATGTTCACATAGCCTTTGCACCTGCCGGATTGGTTAATCCATTGCACGCAGGAAGGTATGCGGACAATAGCCCTGTTGTCCTACACAGCCTTTGCACTCCTGGGACTGTCTAGTCCATTGCACATGGGAAGGTGTGTAGACAATTGTCACATGTAATACATCCTCAATCGGTCAACGCATCATGAGGTGGGGACCAGATTGGATTAAAACTTGTGGCCTGGCATAGTGCTGTTATTCTGGGATGCTGTTGCCAACATAAACAAAAAGGGGGAACTGCAGGGAGCCAGGACGATCGCCATTACAAGGTGGCGCCACTTCCTTGCAGCTAAGTGGTAAACAACTCAATATTAGGCAATGCTTTGGTGAGAGACGCTCCTCTGGCTTTGCGCATGCGCGGATTATGTATTGGTCCCTAGCCAATCCCGTGGCGCCTGGAGGTGGCAAGCAGGAGCCAGCCAATCATGGGACGACCCGTGTCCTTTTTCCCTATAAAAGCAGCTGCTTCTTAGCGTTCGGGGCCCCTCGCTTCCTGCTCTCCCTTCAATCAAAAGGCTCTCCAATAAAGTGTGATTTGAGAAGAATCCTCGAGTGGTGGTTGTTCTTCCTCGCTGGTCGAGGAGCTCGCCGCAGAGAGAGAGAGATAGTAGTTCTGCCATCAAACTAATTCAGAGGACAATGACAATCTCAAAGTTCAGGCCTGACATTTCTGTGGTGCAGTCCTGCACAGGGTGATTCTACCACTTCCTCTGGCAGGAAGGTGTCCCTCAAGCCAGCCTAGTACAGTGTTATTTACATGTCAGCAGAGAAGCGAAACTCTGGATACAAGTAAGGGATCAGGGTTGCTAGGGGCTAGTGCACAGGGGAATTTCTGAGGGTATGTGTTTTCTTCCCTCGGAGTCTTCCATGGAAGCCCTAACCTCTGGGAAACAAAGTCTTTAAAGAGGCATTTCTTAACATGTAGTCCTTAGGTAGCCCTAATCGTATATGGCTGCTGTCCTTAAGAGAGGAAACTACCTTCTTTGAGAGGGACACAGAGGAGGAGCGAAGAGGAGAGACTATGTGAGGACAGAGCCAAGGTGAAGATGCTAAGAGCAACCAAACCAAACCTCCAGCACCTCAGTCTTGGAATCCAAACTCCAGCACTGTGGAAAAATAAATTTTTATTGTGTGAGCCATGAGATCTGTACACTTCCAAATAAATGACTTTTTTCCTTCCTTCCTTCCTTCCTTCCTTCTTTCCTTCCTTCCTTCTTTCTTTCTTTCATTTTGTTTTGAAACAGGGCCTCATATAGTCCAGGCTGTTCTCAAAGTTGCTATATAGTTGAGAACCACCTTGAACTTCTGATCCTCCCAAGTGCTAGGATTACAGGCATGCACCACTGTATTCAGTTTATGCAGTGTTAGGTAATGTACCCACAGCCTTGTGCATGCTCCGTGAGGACTCTACCAACTGAACTACGCCCCAGCTTATAAATTCTATCTCAATGCATATGACTTTAAAATAAAGTACGCTTTGAGTAAAATTCAAAGTTTGGCAGGATATAATGATAGTCATAACATTTCACTGAGGAGTTTCCAAAATAGGAACTTTCTAAAAAAATAATTCACACCTAAATAAAATTAAGTAAAAAATAAATATCATTTCTTAAAGTTTTGCTTAGTTTTTCCAATGTATATGAATAGTTCTACAAAGGTAATTATTTTATAGCACAACCTTGAAGCTATGTAGCTAGAGTGTCATCTATTAATGTCAGCCTACCACCCTTTCTACAGCACTATTTATTTGGAAGCTTTTAACTGTTTTGTTCATAAAATTAATAACAATTATAATTATCAGTAATTATACTATTTTACTCTTGAAATAATTAACATGCATTTGCATTTTAAATAGAGTGTGTCTTGTTTTTTCTCAGTTGATTTGTTTAGTTGTTATAGTCTCTTGTAGACCAGGTTGGCCTCACACTCAACGTCTAGCCAAGGATGTGCATGAACACTTGATTCCCCTGCCTCAGCCTCCCCGGTGCTGGGGTTCCAGGCATATGCCACCACGTCCAGCTTTGGATGGAGAGTTTCTGTGTACAAAGTGTATTGTATGTAGAATGTCTGCCTGCGTCTTCATGTCTCCTCAGACAGCCAGGGCTTGACCCTGTAGCTATTTTATTATATCAACTAGATAAGATGGTATTCTGTGTGAACACACAGTCATTGTAGCTGCAAATAAAGTGCAGCATCTGTTTATTTAGGATTTAAAGGCCATGGTCAAAACCAAACAAATAGACAATAAGGCCAAACACTACACAGGGCGAGGAGAGCATAGAGTACATTCTTCTGTGAACTGAACAAAATAATCCGAACTGAATCGCAGCGTCAGTTATACACACAGAGGAAAGTGAATGTATAAATACAGGGAACATACTCCATCATCCTGTAGGAGACAGCGATCCTCAACAGTGTCCACGTGTGGTCCTCATTCTTACATACAGACAAAAGAATCTATAAATATACAGGCACCAAGAGCCATCGTTGCCAAAACGCTAACTGTTCAACGTACTGATCCCCAAATCAGCTTCCTGTAAGTCACTCGTTTATTCCCCCATCGATTTATGTAGGTACAGATCAAAAATCATTGCATCTGGACTTTCCCCTTTTAGCCTCCCAAGAAATTTCTTATGGAGCCTCTGATAATCTACAGAGAGTTTCCAGCCATGCAGCCTACCCACAGGACTGGCACCTTCCTGGGATGCTGTATTTTCATGACAAACGGGTAATCTGCTTGCTTGTTGCCACCCACCTATCCAAGCTCTGCTGGAAAGGCATTTGTCTTTTTAGGACTAGGAAATAGCTCAATGGGTGAAGTGATTGCCTGCAAACATTAGGACCTGATTTGATCCTCAGAACACATGTAAAAATGCTGATGTGGTGACACATGCTTGTAATTATAGGGCTGGGCAGTTGGAGACAGAAGGACTCCTGGAGCTCACTGGCTAGCCATTCTAGTCTAACCAGAGAGCTCCAGGCCAATGAGGGACACTACAGTGGTTTGAATGAAATGTCCTCCATAGGCTCATGTGCTTTGAGTACTTGGTCTCCTGCTAGTGGCAATTTGGAAAAGTTGTGGAACCTTTGGGAGGTGGAAACTTGCTCAAGAAGTGTCATTGTGGGAAGGTCTCAAGGTTGATCAGTCCAACCCTACTGTGTGAAGCTAGCTCATCAGAATGCTTCCGTCCCATTGAATGAAGGCCTAGGCTTCCACTCAGTCTTCCATGCTTTCCTCATCATAATGAAATTTCCCCTCAGAACTGTAGATTGAGGGCTGAGCATGGTGGCTCACACTTTGAATCCCAGCACTTGGGAAGCTCGCTGTGAATTCAAGGCCAGCCTGGAGCTATGGAGTAATTTTCTTTTTCTTTCTTTCTTTCTTTCTTTCTTTCTTTCTTTCTTTCTTTCTTTCTTTCTTTCTTTCTTTCTTTCTTTCTTTCTTTCTCTTTCTTTTTTTTGGAGCAATTTTCAGGCTAGCCTGAGAAAGAGGGAGACCTTGCCTTTAAAAATTCAAAAACAGCTTAAAATGTAAGCTGAAATAAAATCATTTCTTCCCATAAGCTGCTTCTGGTGAGATGTTTTGTCTCAGCAACAAGAAGGTAAGTGCTGTAGACTCTGTCTCAAAAAAATAGGTAGATAAGTACTGGGGAGATGGTTTAGCAGCTGAAAATGCTTGTTTGCAAAGCCTCCCAGCCCATGTTCAATTCCCAAGCCACCCATATGAAGCAGACACAAAAACTGGGACAGGCATCTGGCATTGGTTTGCAGCATGAAGAGTCCCTAGTATACACATCCCCCCAACACCACCCCCACAAGTACAAACAAGTAAATCTTTTTAAGATAGTTTCTCTTTCATTAGAAAAGAAACGACGGACAGCATTTTTTGAGAAACAACACCTGAGGCTATCCTCTGGCCTGCACAAATGCACACATACATGCACACTCGCACACATGTGTATGCACACTCACACATGTGCACATGCACAGACATTAAATAAATAAATAAACCCCTGAACAAAACTGCTTTTTCTCTGGTTGGGTTCATAGCCTGCCAACACCCTGTGTGGCCAGTGTCACCAACTATAATTACTGGGTGAGATATTTCTTCCCAGAGCAGCACAAGCTGTTTCCTTCTTGCAAGAGGTAAAACTGTGTAGATTAATCTGTAATCAAACAAGTAGGGAAAATCGCTACCCGGCACCTGCATGGCCCAGAACAAAAATCCTAGCACCAATTAGTAATAATATGAATTCAAGGCCAATAGCCAATTTGCCAGCATGCAAATCCCCACTAGGAAAATGTTTCTTCCTTTTCTACCATATCAACCCCCTCATGCTAAGCTAATAGCATGCCTGAGAGTTAGAGAACATCTATTAATATCTGTAAGTGCTGCCAGGTATAGCTATGGGCTCCATAGCAGTAACTGCTTAAGGTGATGCTGGGCAGAAATGTGCAAAATTATTCCAGCAGGTCACCTAATAGGGACTGTCATTGTGACATGGGCATATGACTAGCTAGGGCAGCTCTCGGGAGAATGAGCCCTGGAGTCAGCCATGCTCCAGACTAGCTTTTCCTCAACATAGCTGTGAGGCTTGAGGAAGTTGCTAAGCCTCATTTCCTCCCTGTGAAAGGAGAAGTGATAATGCACAGTTGTAGGAGATGATTTCTGGCAGGGGCTCAGAGTCACTTCCTTTGAGCCTGACAGCATGAACAGTGCTGCTCCTGGCCTGGCATCCCATCTGACGTTGTGCTGTGGGTGTAATAGAGTCTGATGTAAGCAGAGCTGGTAGCATGTCTCACCCTATGTCTTCAAAGACAAGTTCTCCTTTTCCTGTACCTCATGCCTTTGGAAGTGAACATTCATAAATAACACGTGCAATCACAAAGGGAATTCACAGACAGAACATACAAAGTGCTCCTTAGGACAAAGCTATTTGTCTTATGAATATTTATTGACTTCAAATCGTGAGGCTTAGAAACAGGTGGACAGTCCTTCATGGTCTGTGGCAACAGACCAATGGACTTTCCCCTCATTAGTGGAACATTCAGATTTATGAATTTGTATTTTAGTCCCTCTGATAAATGCAAAGTATTATAGAATTGTAGTTAGCTTCGTGTTGCTGGCTAAAGCACCAGACCAAAAGTAACTGACAGGAGGAAAGGTTTTATTTTGGCTTACAGACTCTAGGGGAAGCTCCATAATGTCAGGGGTATTCCCGTGGTATGAACAGAAGCTGGACATCACCTCCTGGCCAACATCAGGTGGACCACAGCAGTAGGACAGTGTGCCAAATACTGGCAAGGGAAAGCTGGCTAGAACACCCATAAGCCTGCCCCCAGCAATGTACTGCCTCCTGGAGGCTCCAATTCCAAAATTGCCACCAGCTGAGGACCTAGCATTCAGAACACATGAGTTTATGGGGACACCTAATTCAAACCATCGCAACAGAAGAGGCATAATAAATTAAAGATATTTTCTGATTTATAAGGTTGAATTTGAATAGTAAAATTTAAATACTAAAATGGGACAAATGACATGTGAAATAAAGAAAATTTGGAAGTATTAGTCCACAAAGAGAAGGGAAAATAGTGAGCAGAGAATTGAAGAAAAGTAATTTGAGTTAAAGGAACTATAACAAATAAAAGACCACTAGACATCCTGAGAAAGAGGGGTCAATAGCAACTATTATAGAGTACATAATTATACAAAATGTTTGGGGCATAGTGGAGCTTAATTTAATTATCCAAGCTCCAAGAATCTACAGAATTCCCCTAACGGGCCTGTTTTTGCATCTGTTATTTGCAGAGTGCTGCACTGCACAGGCCGCATCATGCTAGTAGAATCAGAGGGCTTGGGTTCAAGGCTCCATGGTGCTACTTAACTGCAGGGACTTTCTCCAGGCACTTAACTCCTTTGGTTCTGGTTCACTCTCAGTAAGAAGTGTGTGTGTGTGTGTGTGTGTGTGTAGATTGAAGTAGCAGATGAGATCATTGATGGCCCAGTGAAGGAACCTTAGCTTAAGTATTCCAAAAGCATCCAGATTTTTGAGTACTGTTAAAATACTGGAATGGCTCTGACAACAGGGCCAGCCATCCTGCAAGGCAGCAAGAAGCACAACTGATGGTGATTGGCTAAGAGATCTGCTATTGACAAGGAACCCTTAACAAGAACAGGGATCCATGGCATAATCCTATGGGGACCAATATCTCGGGCTCCTATGGGAAATTCCCACTACCAGAAAGCTACAGAGAGAGAGGCTTCACCCATTAGGAACTAACCAAAATAGTAATGTTGTCTCATTTAACCTATATTGATTTCATTCTCCGAGGGAGATTCTGTCTGTATTTTTCAGAAGTCAGTGAGAGAGCTAGGGACAACCCAACAAACAAGATATTGGATGATGGCTGACATCCTGGCAGGAGACAAACCACCCCTGGCCTTCACACAGGGCCCAAATAAAACCTATGAGAAAATGACGAAACAAACAGGAGAACAATCACCACAGCAAGTCTGATAAACCATGAAAGGTCAATGGAGACAGACACCAACGATACTTAAGATCTCAACAATAAACTTACCCACCATGACTCAGGGAAGTGAGAGGAAGGGGGGGGGGAATGAATGTAAGAGCCATGGTGGGGGAGAATATCCAGAGTCATTGACCCCCTCAGCAACAATGCACAAAGGAGGAAGAGAAAAAGAAAAACTGGCTACCTCTGGTGAAGTTCATATCCCCTATTGAGAAAGGACCCCAGTGGGTAGGGGACAAGGAGGAAGGAAAAGGGGACACCTGCACAAGATTGGCTCATACAATAATACTTACTCAAAATAAAGATATTACTTTTTTTTAAAAAAAGCATCCAGACTTGTGGGTACTATTAAAATACTGGAATGGCTCAGATGACAGTGCCAGCCATCCTTCAAGACAACAAGAGTCACAACTGTTGGTCTGTGTCAGAGAGAGGCTTGTTCCCGAGTGGTGATGGAAACACCAAATGTGTGCTGTGAACCTAGGCTTTGCCAGGCATCGCTTACAAAGTTACCTGCCTGGACCAGAGTATGAGATTTGTGAGCCCAAAGAGATGCTCTCTGAACCCATTTTGGTCTAAAGACTTCACAATTCTTCAAGTTCTACTTCTGGAACATAAAGACCAGCACAGTCAACCCTCACACCATCTGTGAGTTGACATCCTATTCATAGGGAAATGGTACTTGATGATTTGGATCAGAATACATCCTGGAGGTCTGAAAACCAAACAAAACCAAAATAACCCCTCTGACTTCCACAGGGTGCGTGGTGTTCACCTCAGCTTCCTAGACACTCACTCTGTGTAGCAGTTACCTTCTTGTTGCTGGGACCAAACATCTGACCAAGAGCAACATATGAAAGGAAAGGGCTTATTTTGATTTATAGTCTCAAGGGGACATTTCATCAGGTTAGGCAACTGGATATCATGTCAGCTAGCAAGAGTGAGCTAGCTAGCAAATACCCACAGGGATGGACAAATAAACTTCAATTTCTGCCCCCACATCTCCTCTGGCAGGGCTCCATCTACAGCTAGGGACTAAGTAGGAGGCTTAATTACAAACACTTTGAGGCTATGGGGGACAATTTTTCATTCAAACCACCACACTCTGCTTCTTGGCCAGTTTGATTTCTATTTTATAATAGAATTACACAGGCTTTCCACAATAGTTAATTTCTTTTTGTTATATTTTAATTCTAGAATGTCTACTTAGTTCTTTTTGTTTAAATAATTTTAGGTTAGCATACAAAGTAATGGGTTTTGTCATGGCTTGCTCATACATATGTGTCCTTATGCCTTATTCTCATCCTTCTCTTCTCCAACTATCTTCTCCTATCTCTCTACACTTAGTTTCCTTTGCTTCTCCTAGTGAGTACCCACATCTGTTTTCCTATTATCCCATGCATTCCTTTACCTTCTACACCCCTTTTCCTAAGATCTCTTCTTCCTTCGCAGGACACTCTAATTTTGTGACCTACAGATATACATATATTAATACACACACATATATAATTTTAAAGGTAGTTTTCATACAGGATTGAAAACATATAGTAATTATTCTTCTGATTCTGGCTTAGTTCACTTAGCACAATGATTTCCTGCTACATCAATTTTCTTGCAAATGCCATGATTTCCTTTATCTTTTGGCCTCAATAGGGTTCCACTGTGTGTGTGTGTGTGTGTGTGTGTGTGTGTGTGTGTGTGTGTGTGTGTGTGTGTGTGTGTGCCATATTCTCTTTACCCATCTATCTGCAGAAGAGCATCTAGACTTGTTCTCCTATTTGACTACTGTGATTAGTGCAACAGTAAACATGGATGGGCAATTATCTCTGTGGTATGTTGACTTAGAGCTTCACTCATATCCCAAGAGTGGTATAGCTAGCTCAGGTTCTATTTTAAGTTCTTTGAGAAACCTCCACACTGATTTCCATAGTAGCTATAGCAGTTTACATTAACACCAGCAATGGGAATGAAAGAGTTTCTCTGTCTCTATATCTTTGCCAACATTTATTGTCATCTATTTTCTTGATGATGGCCATTCTGGCTAGTGTGTGATAAAATCTCAAAAAAGTTTTAATTTTCACTTTCCTGATGGCTAAGATATTTATTAGCTATTTATATTTCTTTTTTTGAGAACTGTCTATTTTTTTATTTATTATTAGCTGATTTATTGGTTGGATGATTTGGGGGTATATTTGTTTTTAATTTTTATAGTTCTTTATATATCCTGGATATTAACCCTCTGTATCACACATACTTGACACAGATTATATCCGATAATGTCTACTGTCTCTTCACTCTACACAATCATTAATTTCAGAGTATAACACTAAACTGGTTCCTATGAAGACATGAAAACAAAAATGCTCAATTAATGAGAATAATAGCTGCATGCCAAAGAGGGAATTCCTGAAGCCTTTTAAATAGTATTAAGGATTTCCACAAACACTAAATCTTTGTCTTTTAGTTCCTTTAAAAACTATTTCCATAAAATAAATTCTATTCTCTGTTGATCAGACTGTGCACAACATCAGTTAAATATGTTTGCCTGACACTTTTCAACACCTCTGCTTTCAATACCGTGTGTTTTGCTGTCAAATTTCTTTCAAATGATGTACTTTGTGAGAATTTTCAATTCATCAAAATACTTGTGAGCAAATTTTTTTGTAGAAAGTGTTAGCTAGATGCTTGCATGATTTTGAATGTGAGAGGTGTCACCATATGTTGCCGAATCATTGAAATTACGTCTAAGAGGTGCCAAAAATCTGGTGGAAAAAATAGGAGATTCTATTGTCTACATATTTCATTTTTAAGCCAACACACAGCTAGCTGATCATGTCCTCCAGCACTATTCGTCTTCATCACAATATCTCGTCCCTCTGTACACAACAGCTAATGTGTGGAGTGTGTCCATATGCGTCACGTGCATATATGTATTCCTAAACATACACTGCTTCAGATAGAAAATACAGGGTCTGAATCTCCTTTCATCTCCTGCTTGACTTTTAAACAAATGATTCTTTTCTATCTGTTCCAGAAATCCCTAGAGTCAGGCCAATGAATAAGCTGAAATGCCAGTCCAGGAAAGCTGGAGGAAGATAGGCATTCCCACACTAGCTGATCCAAAGCTAAGAACTGGAGACCCTGAAGGTACGTACAAGTGGCTAGGAGTTGAGACACAGGTACGAATGTAGCAGGGCCTGAAAGCATGATAGAATAATGCAAAACCATGACTTTAGGAGTCTATAATGTGACCCATGCTAAAGGTTACATGTCTTTGCATCGTGTTCTTTTATTCACACAATTCCATGAGGCAAATTATTGCTGTCTCACCTTTGATTTTAGTCAATGACCTTCAGAAAAATAAAGTAACAAAAGCTGCTATTTGTATTTGAAGATGGCTTCAAAATACAGGAGTTATGTGTGTGTGTGCATGGTGTGTGTGTATTCATCTTTATACGTGTGGGCTGCAAGTGTATGTAGGTATGTGTATATGTTTGTGTGTGCATATGAGTGGAGGCCAAGATTGTTCAACATTGAGTGATGTCCTTGTGGTAGTTTGAATAATGTCCCCCAATAGATTCAAAAGTTTATTATAATTATAAATTGTCTCCAGCCAGTTTTCTGGCTGGAGGAGGTGTGTCACCTTGGCCAGATCCTGGGGTTCAGCCCTAAGGTATTTCTGGGGTGGGTCTGGAATTCTAGCTATCCGTATGCAAAAAGCAGTCTGAGCTCAAGCCTGGAGTTTCTCTTGTTTGCTAGTTAGGAGTGTGCTTGCTTGCTTGCTTCTGGAAGTGCTGTTTCTCTCTCTGGTTGCTTCTGTAAAAGGAAGCCAGCCTTTTTCCTTAACTTCCCCTGGGTATGTTACTTCAATAAATACTTTCCTCCCCAAAATTGTGCCTGGTTTGGAGATTCATCCCAGCAGCGTGTGTTTGACTAAGACAGTCCTCAATTGCTTTCAACCTTTTTGTTTTGAGGCAAGGTCTCTCACTGAACCTGGATCTCACTGGCTCTACAGGACAAGCTAGCCAGCAAGTCCAAGGTATAGTATCTGTCTCCTCAGCACAAAGATTCCAGTTCTGTATCACCATTCTCAGATTCTACAGAAGTGCTGAGGACCCAAACTCAGGTCCTCATGCTTATAAAGCAAACACTTTATCCAGTAAACCTCTCTCTATCCCCAAATATACCTCTGTTGTAGTCAGTCACTGGGATGAATCTCCAAACCAGGCACGATTTGGGGGAGGAAAGTATTTATTGAAACTAACAGATCCAGGGGAAGTTAAGGAAAGGTTGGCCCCCTTTCAAAGATACAAGCAGAGACAGAGAGAGAAAGATAACCCACCACCAGCACTTCAAGCAAGCAAGCACATTGTAACACTGTAATTCACAAAATACAGAACTGCCAGACCTAGGGTTCTGGCTTTTCTTTTGCATATCTATCCCTAGTATTTTGCATCCAATTTAGAAAGGGCCAGTCCCCAGAAGGCTAGGCCAAAGTGACACTTCCTCCAGCCAAAAGCCTGGAAACAATTAACAATTTAATAAACACAATTATAATAAATTCTATTGGGAGACACTTATTCAAAACTACCACAATCTCTAACTAATGCATCTCCTCTGGCTTGCCTGGTCACAGCCTCCTCAAAGGGGTACTGATCACTTGCAATGGAGTCACCCAGATATTGAAAGATGAACTAGTAACTAGTGAAAGGCCAAGATCAAGATCAAAATCCAAAGTAATAGTGACAACCATCTCTGTTCAGATCCACAGTATCATAACTGAACCCTTAACTAATTTCTTGTGAATGTCAGGCAGGATCAGGGAATGAAAGAGCCAAAGTTACCCCTCTTCAAATCCAAAATGCATGCTCTTTGAATTGCTGAAGTGGAACAGATATGCTGTTGGATTTCAAGATGACATATTTTCTAAAATTTCTGACCAGTCCAATCTAAACACAGGCTTGTGAATGCCATAGTAGATGGTGGTGTTCTTGCCACCTCATTATGTTTAAACCATTTGCGCTATGGATGGCAGCGATGGCTTCCAATGCTCCGTGTAGTGATGCTAAAGCATGCCTATTAAATTCTGTTTAAGGGGATGCTTTTCCAAGAAAAATATAATGCATTCTTATTTTTTGTTCTTGGAATCTGGGTAGTCATGATATATCATACAATGGTACCATGAGACAGACAATAGAAGAAATGGGACAGAGAAAACTTTTGAAATCAAACAAGCCAATAATTGTCATCCCACTTATTTCATTATGGCTGACAACAAAAGCCTGTGGCTCCCAGAATGGCACGACAATCATAAAGGACTCAAGGACACAAAGACCATTTCTGTGAGACAGAGGCATTCATGCAATACACCATGTACAGTAAGCCCTTATTATTCTCATCACAGATCTTTTTTCCCTACATAGTATGTAATTCAAAAACAATTCCCACTCCCCAACTGCCTAGGCTGTCCTATTGTCATTTTATTAAAATACAAGCTCATTTTAACCTAGCTAATTCAAAGTCAAATTTTACCAG